>VMDO01010823.1:0-69749 GCA_007922755.1 Pedetes capensis
TCGTGTGTGTGTGTGCACCGCCCCATATGTCCTCTGTGTGTGTGCGCGCTCCGCCCCATATGTCCTGTGTGTGCACCGCCCCATATGTCATCTGTGTGTGTGTGCACCGCCCCATATGTCCTGTGTGTGTGCACCGCCCCATATGTCCTCTGTGTGTGTGTGCACCGCCCCATATGTCCTCTGTGTGTACGTGTGTGTGTACGTGTGTGTGTCTTAAAACTCCCACCACACGAGCTTCTCTCTATTAAGGAGATAAAGGGAAAAAGAACAACAAATGCTGGGCAGCCGACTGCCCTCTTTGGAGTCTGATCCTCCCCCTTGTGCACGAAGTATTCAACAAAGTAAGAAAAGGAAAAGGGAAAGGATGATCTCTTTTGCATATTCCCTAAACACACAAGCCAAGTTTACTGGGTCAGACTAACTGAGCGTGTATATGCCTACTTCCAGGCATCATCATCTGATGTTTCACTGCTACTTGTTTCCGTGTCTGAGTCCTCAAACTCTGTTTTACAAGTCCTTCTCCAAGGGGAGAATAGGCTGGAACTGCGGCTCTGCAAGTAGCCATTCTTCCCAAAGCCGTTTCTTCTGAGCTGTGGTTAGAGAAAGAAAAAAGAAAACACATCAATGGCTATACTAACCCATGGGAACTGGGCAAGGCCAGGCCTCAAATCTGATTGGACATAAAATGTAGAGTAGAGGTCCTTCTAAGAGATCTCAGAAGATCTCTTAAAGTGGTGCTTTTTGAACTTTAATGTGCACATGAATCATCCAAGGATCTTTCAAAAATTCAGATGCTGACTGAGTATGTCTGGGGTGGGGTTAAGTTTCCCTGATTCTAACAGAGTTCTGAGTGGCAAGATCTTAGGTCAGTCTGTACATTGTCCCTTTATAGGACTTAGCCCATTGTCATTTATATTTTAAATGTATGCCATAGAGCATAAGCTCAATGAGGTTTGCAGAAACTTCATTTGTTCACTTTTATAAACCCTAGGATCTGGCATTTTACTCAGAGGAGGAATCTAAATATTTGTTGAGTAAATTTACATAGGCCTTTGGCTTCTTATATTTAGCCAGAGCACTAGAAGGAAACTACAGGGGTGAAGTAAAGGAGTGTCTGCCTACTTCCTTCCCTACACAGAGAGCTCAGAACTTAACTTTGGAACACAGCTTTGTGGTTCTGATAAGGGTTTTGTAAAGAGTTTTGAGGATGAATCCTTGTCCTTGTTTACCTAAACTGGAGATTCCTATTGCCCAGACAGAGTCTGATGCCCTTCCACATTTCTAGCACAGTAGTTTATTCTTTTTTTTCCTCCCCTCAGTACTGGGAGGTTGAACCCAGAGCCTCACACTTGCATGCTTTGTAAGTGCTGTACCTCTGAGCTGCACTGGTAGCACATTTTTTTACTTTTTAATTTTGAAACAGGGTTCTCGAGGCTGCCTCAGCCTCAAATCTACAATCCTCCTGACTCTCCTCCTAAGTCACCAGGATAACAGGCGTGAGCCACAGCACCTGGCCTACACTTTCCTTTTCAAGGTCTTTCTCATAAACTGGGGATTCCTAAGGCAAGAGCTGTCCTGATTCCTTTCTGTCCTAGTGGTTAACTGGTCTCCAGGGAAGGCATACCTGCTCTGTCTTCATGTGGAACTCTTTGAGTTCATCCTCTGTGAGAGGAAGGCAACTCTCATCATTTTCAGGATATTCTTGCCATCCCATTGCTTTCAATAACCTGGTGGAGGCAAAAGGGCAAAGAAAATATGCCAATAAGCCTATGCTGGGAAGCCCACTGATTTCCACAGAAAACTGCCCCCAGGCAATGGATGCTAGAGAAGGAACTTTGTGTTTTGGGTTTTTCTCTCTCCCTAGTGGGACAAGCTACTCAAATGCCTGTAACTAAATGGAGACTCTCACAGTTGAAAGAAATTGAGCTATTTGAAGAAACAGAAACAGAAAAGGACAGTATACAAGAGTCAAACTGCAAGGGCACTCTGTCTCACAGACCAAACTAGAGCAAGAAATTTTGTTTCCTATGAGCAAATAAGCATATATCTCTACAGACACTTAAGTTCTTTTTCAATTTCTAGGCATTGTGGCTTCTCTTGTAATTCTACTAACCCCTAAAGTTCCTCTGGATACAAGTCTCCTGTTAGGAAAGTACTGCCCCACCTGCCATCCAGTTGTCCAGAAAGCTGACTGTTCTGTATCAAGGCCTTCATTTAAACAGGTTCTGTGCATGGGAGTCTCAGGCTTCCCAAGGCCTCTTCATAGAGATATTATGGTAATTGCTCTCTTGGGCCAGCAAAGAATCTCTGCAAACAGGTTACCCTCTCCTCCCTTCTCTGACTGAAGCCATAAACTCAGTCTGAAATAAAACTAGATAAAAACTTTGAAGACTGTGAAAAAGCTGGCCACGTCTGTGAGAGAATGCTCAGAGGGCCACAGGTCAACCTGGAGCATAGAGAATGAATAAGTTATGGTATTCATGGTCACATCTCTCTGTATATGAGACTCTGAGATGTATTCAAGGTCCTTATTGGCCATGCACAGCATTCCTGATGATTTCATCCTCACTTACCTGTGTTCTGCTTCTAAAGAGTGTGAAAGGACCTCCCCTTCTTCCACAACAGGGAGAGAAAGACCATTCTGAAGACAGCCTTCGTCCCTATTTTCCTTTGGTTCAGATATGTTGTTGTCTTCTAACTGCAGTAAGAGAAAGGATATACTTGGTTTAACAATCCTTTGTGGCAAGATAAGCAACCTACAAAACTGATGAGTCAGAACTAAGGAAAGTGCTTCCCAGAAGACAACCTCAGCCCATTGGTTTCTCCCACTTAAAAATGGAGATCTGCTGTAACAATGAACTGATTCTAAAATTTATATACAGAGGCAAAATACCCATTATAGCCAAAACAATACTGAATTTCTCCTGCAATATTCAAAGTTGGAGGACTGGTACTACTTGACATCAATACTTAATGTAAAAGCTAGAGTGAGTAAGACAGTGTAGCTTTGGCAAAAATAGATAAATAGCTCAGCAGTACAAAACAGCTCAGAAATAGACTCACATAGTCAAATGATCTTTAACAGAGGAGGAAAGGTAATAAAATGGAGAAAAGAATTTTTTGAATAGATAGTATGAGAACTGGACATTCACATGCCAAAAAAAACAAAAAACTAAACACAGACCTTACACTCTTCACAAAAATTAACTCAACATGGGTCATAGATCTAAATGTAAAATCCAAAACCACAGAACTCCTGAAGATAATGAGATAACAAAGATGATCTTGAGTATGGCAATGGCTGTTTTGGCTACACACCAAAGACAATTCATAAAAACAATAAATACTTTCTTAAAAATAAAAAAATTTCTGCCGTGTCAAAGACACTGTTAAGAGAATGAAGATAAGCCACAGTCAGGGAGGAAATATTTGCAAAAGTCCTATTTTGATGAAGGAATGTTATCCAATGTATACAAAGAACTGTTAAAACCCAACAGTAAAGAAACAACCTAACTTTAAAAGAGGCAAAAGACTGACCTGAACAGACACATCACCAGAGACACAGATGGCAAAGAGCATATGAAAGGATGCTCCAAATGTCATCAGGAAAATAAACATTAAAACAATGAGATGCCACTACACATGTATTGTTGTTGGGTGCCATTGAGTCATGTCCCACTCATAGTGACCCTCAAACGATTCTCAATGGCTGGTTGTTTGGGGATTGCCTTGGGAGTGGACCGCCACATCCTTCTCCCATACACACCTATTAGGAGGGTGAAAATCCAGAACACAGATAACAACAAATACTGGAGAGGATGTGGAGCAATAGGAACTATTATTCACTGCTGCTAGGAATGCAAAATGGTACAACTCCTTTGGAAAACAGTTTGGTGGTTTCTTACAAAACTAAATATTCTTACCTTATGATCTAGGGCATTTAACCAGAAGAGTTTGCAACTAGGGCCCACACAAAACTGCATGCCAATGTTTATAGCAGCTTTATTCATAATTGCTTAAACTTGGAAACAATCAAGATGTTCTTCAGTAGGTGAACTGAAAAATCATTAAAATAAGCCCTAATTTGAATTTGAAGCCTTAATTGAATGAACAATGGAGTAAACTTACTTTACCATGGGCTCTAGAAAGCTAAAACTCCTACAGATGTGTACAACTTAAAATCTTGCCACTTCCTTCTCCCTTAAGAAAAAATGCACATATATAACAAAGGAAATTATATATATTACATCAGAAAAACCCTATGATCTTACGTCCTCCAGCTTGCCATAGTCTCTGTTTTCAGAGAAGTCTCCATTCCGGTCATCCTTCAGAGTCTTCAGGAACTCACTCTTCCTGTCGGTAGTTCGGCGGGTCAACTTGGTCAGACGAGAGGAGCTGATCTCAATTGGAGGGGTAGTGCTGGAGGGACTCTGGGCAAATACCACACAAATAGGTTGCTCCTGACAGCAAAGACCAAGAACTGGGATTCTCTGGGTCACTTCTACATGGCACTGATTTACAGAATCTGGCAGGCCTATTTATCATTCTATTACCAAAAATAAACAAATACTTTTATTTTAAAAGACTTCAGTCTTGCAGAGATTTTATAGTTATGACTCCTGGCTTAATCTTTGTACAGATACCAGCAGAATGCCAGTCTAACAAAGGTCACTACAGAGCCTTTACCCCACCCAGTTCTTGCCTACTTTTGATTCTAATATGAGACATCAATAACTATACAGCTCTCAGCTATGCATGGTTACAAAAGAAATGGTATTTCAGCTACATGTTACATTGTATATCTTAGTGTGAGTAAACAGGAAATGGAAACTTTTTTTATTTCTGAGACTCTCTTTGTATAGTCCAGGCTGGCCTTGAACTTGCCATGTACCCCAGGCTGATCTCAGACTCTCAATTCTCCTGCCTCTGCCTCCCTACTGCTAGGATTACAGGCATGTGCCACCATACCTAACTCAGAAATGGCAACTTTAGAAAAGCCTGCCCCACATTATCCTTACTCACCTCTTTGGGAGAGCTTAGAACTACACCACCAGCCAGTACCACTGGTTTGGTAACAGAGATTGGATTGGTCAAAGCAGACTCCCTGCTAGAGGAAAGGGATCCTGATTTGTGTTCCATTCTGTTAGCTTTCCATGCGTTGGGCTATAAGGGAATAAAGAACAAATCAGTCAAAATAAGCACAAAAATAGCTGCTCAGCTTGTAAAATCATTAAAAAAAAAAAGTTTAAAAATGTTAAAAAAAAGAAATGTTACATGGGAATTTAAGTTCCCAGATCTTACCTGTCTCAACATGTTTGGGAGGTATACAACCTCCTTCTGAGGTTAGGCACTTGAAGGATAAAGGCAGATGGGAAACAGAAGGGCCATGGGAAGTTAATAAGTATTTCTCAGAAAGAGAGCTCCAGTTCAATCAGTCTGAGAGGTGCTGGGGTGATCAAAGTTCAACAGCTTTCTTTACTGTGCTATTTCTCAAAGCATTTAATTGCACATATGAATGAGAAGCAGATTTTCCACTTATTTTAACCCAAAATGTTTTCTTTTATAGTATGATTGTTAACTTCCACAAAACACATCAGAAAAATGCTGTTTTCTAGGAATTTTGATGGCAATAGGCCATAGTTCCATGCCAGAGTGAACACTGTAAATGGCTGGACAATCCTGGGTTAGTCCAGAGGCCCTTCTTTTGCTCAGCTTTGTGGGGTCTGGTCATGGCCCCAACTACGATGGCAGCATAGTTAGCTGGAATACTCCATTATTTGAGTCAATCACACTGTCTGAGGAGACCAAGGAAGACGAGGCAGGTCAATGGAGTGGGACTGTAGCAAGTGGAAAACTTCTACTTATTTTTCCAGAATGAAACAATTAGAACCAAGAGACCTACAGGAAAAAGGAAGGATCTGAGTGAAAAGAATTTCTTTCTTTGTGCCTTCTTGGATGAGGGATATTAAAAGGGATATTAAAGAGGACACAACAGCTTTAGGAAAGAAATTAACTTTATTGAATATCTACCGTGTACCATGTGCTTCCCATGTTTTAATTCTTAAACCAACCCAGTATAACTATTATGTTGACTTTATTTTTTAAGAGAATGATACTGAAGACAATAAAGTTATACAATTTGTTTGGGGTTACTCAGCTAGTACATGTTACTGCCTTTTCACTATCTCACAATGTCTCTAAAAAGGACATATAAACAGATAAATAAGACAACAACCCAACCTGAATGACTTTTCCTCTTATTCTTTCCATTGATGAAAATCAATGACACTCATGTCAAGTTAGCTACAAAGACCATTTATGACTTTCCCAGAACTAAAGAGTATTATCAGAAGCGTTGTCTTTCCTTTAACATTGTCAACTCGGGGTACAGAAACAGTTGGGTTTCTACCACAGTAGCTTTACATACAATGGGATATCTACACCTCTGCTCAATTTTATTCCAACTTAATAGAATTTTCAATAACAAACACTATGATATAGTTGGCTGTCCCCAAAGAACATCATTATGTCCCATGCCCCATATTAGATGATTATGTACATAAAAAACCAATAAAGTCAACTAAAATCCATTGTTTTCTTTTTAAAGGAACATCATCTTCCTTCTCAACAGTCTACTTCTATTCATTCTCCTTCCTTTGTGAATTCTCCTTTGCATCTTTAATCTTCTATTATCTATTTTACCTAGAAACATGTTAAGCTACCTTACTGAAGCCACAGGCAAAAAGTCTGGTGGCAATATCTTTCCTCATTCTTATACCATCATCCTTTTACTGCCAAACTTCCTTTTATTGCTAGAATTTTCTAAATCATAATTAGCTTTCACTTGCTCATAACTGCTTATTAATAGTTTCCTGAAATACTTGCCTCTCTGTCCATTTTGTAAAAACCGTTCTTCCATATATAACCAAAAATCTTGTTCTTATACTACATCCAAAGGCCACTTTTCAAAAATGTGTCTTCTTTGGAGAATGAGATATTGCTAATTACCAAACTTTTCTGAACCTGATCCTTTTCCCTTTCTTGTATCCCTGAGGCTTCATTCTCTGGGTTCTGTTCTTTTTCAGTATAGAGAAAGTTTATTAAAGATAAAGAATATAGACATAGAAGCCAGGCGCAGTGGTGCACGCCTGTAATCCCAGCGGCTTGGGAGGAGGAGGCAGGAGGATTGCAAGTTTGATACCAGAGGCAGTCTGCGTAACTTAGTGAGACCCTGTCTCAAAAAAATTAAAAAAACAAAAAAAGACTGAAGGTGCAACTCAGTGGTCCAGCACGTGCAAAGCACGCAAATGGGAGGCCCTGGATTCAACCCCCACCACTGCAAAAAAAAAAGAGTATAGACTTAGACTAGATACTCCTTTGAGATGTGAAGGCAGACAGTAGTAAAGGGCTACTGCTACCCATTCTCTAGGTTCTGTTCTTACCTCCTGAATTCCTTTCAGTCTTTTCAATGGACATTCTACAGTGTTCCAGGCTCAATACTCTTTTGTTGTTATCTTTTCCTAAGTGAACTCCATTAGAAAAACTAGTTATGTGTAACCAATCAGTTTAAATTGTTAAATTATGCATTTAATACATAAAATTGTACCTCTATCCCCAACCTCTTTTGAGTTGTTATAAAAGACCCCCATATTGAAGGTCTTACCACTTCACCACTCCACACATTGAAGCCATACTTAATTACTTGCCTTTACTCAAATATGGCATATTCTACCTCCCTTTTTTTGAGTAATGATTGGTTCCTTTTGACTAAAATGCCCTATCTATTTGCTCTCTAATAAACTTGCTATTTATTTATTTATTTATTTATTTATTTATTTACTTATCTATCTATTTATTTTTAAAGTACTGGGAGGCTGAACCCAGGGCCTCACACACACTTTTCAAATGATCTACCACTGAGCTGCACCCCAACTCCCTTTTTAATTTTTTTAGCTTGAGGGAGGGTCTTGCTACAGTACGTAGGCTGCCTCTGGCCTCAAACCTATAATCCTCCCGCCTCCGCCTCCTGGGTCACTGGGATTACAGGTATGAGCCACCTTGCCCAGCCTCATACTGTTTTTAAACTTTCATTTGCTGAGTAATTAGGATGTACCTGTAACTACATTTCAACTTTCAAACTTTAAGAACTTTGTTGTTGTTGTTGTTAGGTGCCACCGAGTCGGTGTCTGACTCATAGCAACCCTATGTACAACAGACTAAACGGTATTGTCAGTGCTTCTCTGCTACTCATAGGGTTTTCAATGGCTGATTGTTTTTTGGGAGTGGGTTTCTGGGTCCTTCTTCCAAGCCTACAGCACCTGGTTTCTCCTATCCAAGTACTAACCAGGTCTGACCTTGCTTAGCTTCCAAGATCTGAAGGGATCAGGCACCAGAGTGGTACAGCTACAGGCTTAAGACCTTTAGAAATTTTTAAAACATTAATTTATTCTTTTTCTGCATTTATGTAATAGTTCTAATTGGTTCAAGATAGCCCTAAAGAATGCTACGAAGAATCCAACTTAAGACTGACACCAAAATCTGAACACTCAACTTCTCTCTTATTCATCCTTCAAGACAAGAAGCATTCTAAAGGAGAAAAGAGCCCTGGTTTTGAAGTTAGACCTGGTTTAAGACTCTTGGCTCTATCACTTATTAACTATTAAACTTTAAATTACATAATTCTTAATACCCCCAAATTAGGAGTAAATACTTTAGTGTATGTTAAAGGCCTAGTGAAGATTGTAGAACATCTCCCATTGAGGGTACTCATAACCATACTCATCAATTTTCCTGAACACTGATCTTCCAGTTACTCTACTTTCCCAAGGAAGAACGCTTAGCATTCTCTGTTTTCTCTCTCTTTCTCTCCATTTGTTTGTTTGTTTGTTTGTTTTTTGAGACAGGGCCTTGCTGCATAGCCCAGGCTGACCTGGAAATCACTATGTAGACCAGGCTGCCCTGCAACTTGTGTTGATCCTGTTGCCTCAGACTTCTGATTTCTGGGATTACAGGTGTGCATCATCACACCTAGCTGCTTTCTTTCTGTAATTTGCTTCTCCACTATCTTATATCACCACCTCCCTTCTCAGCCAACTGTCACCAATCTGTTCAGGCTTCATTACCTTTTAAAGGGAAATAGTTTTCCATCTTGAGTCTACCCTAGACTTATGACAGGGCTAATGTGAGGTTAAGCTCTGTGTCATCAATTTTACTTTTCCCACTTCTCCACCCATAAGATTTATGAGCTCCTTGAGGAAACAATGATATTGTCTTTCTTATTTTTATAATTTCTGTAGTCTAACAGAGTGCTTGCAGACTCTCAAACACTTATGAAAAGTCTTTACAAACTCTTAAACATGGGGCAAATGTAGGGTTTTTTGGCATGGCATGTTGGTAATAACAGGAACCACTTACTGGCATTTACTATATGCTAGGATTTATTCCTCAAAAACCTTAGAATTTAAACCTCTATTTTAAATTTGAAGATCCTGAGCCCAAGAAACTTGCCCAAGGTCATACCACAAAGCAAGAGCAAAATAGAATTTGTCTACTTCAAAACACTGCTGTTAACTTCAGTACTAGACTGTTTCTTTATAACAATTGCTCTTTTCCCTTGAATTTACATTATTTTCCTTCTGTATCCAAAGAGTAAGTATCCTAACCCTTTCCAAAGATAACTACTGTAGTTTAGATGTGAAATGTCCCAAAAAGGCCCATGTGTTGAAGGCTTGGTCTCTAGCCCATGGAGATCCTCAGAGGTGGTAAAACCTTTAGGATGTGTGTGTGTGTGGGGGAACCAGTGGAAGAAGTGAGATCATTAGGAGTGTGCCCTGAAAGGAGATACTGGTACCCTGGCTCCTTCCTATCTCTCGTCTTCATTTCCTGACCATTATGAGGTGAACAGACCTCTGCTATGCAGAGGTATACTGCAACATGATGTACTGCACCACCACAGGCTCAAATGACCATGACCCTTTAGTGATCTCTTTTTTCAAATACATATATATGTATATACATATATACATGTGTATTTTATACACACACACACATATTCACTCAGAGGGAGGTGCCAAAAAACATATACATTTTAAATATTAAAAGTATAATAATATATACTAATAACAAAAGATGAATACAAGTCATATTTGACTTTTTCAATTAGAAGAGGTGCTCAAAGTGACTACTGTTATTATTTAATTCAACTTTGAAAAGTAATACATATATAACATCTCTTAAAATACATTTTGTTTGGCACCCCTGGTGTGTGTGTGTGTGTGTATGTATTTTCCCCATTTTTGTGATCCTGTAGATTGAACCCAGGGCCTTATATATGCTAGGCAAGCACTGTGCAACTGAGTAGTCGTTCAAATAAATTTGCCCAGTCCTTTAAACGTATTTCAAGTTGCTCCCAATGGCTTCTCCCTATAGAACTCATCATCCTTTCACTTAATTTTACCACTTATATTCTAGTTCCTGTGTTTAATTTTTTCATTTTTTGAGACAAGGTTTTGCCATGTAGTCCATGCTAGCCTCAAATACATAATCCTCCCACCTCAGTCCTCCCAATGCTAAGATTACTGGCATGGGCCACCATGTCCAACACCATCCTAGTTCCTTTTATTGTCAGGTCTCAAAAGTGCCACTACCATCATTTCCAACCATGTAATTCCAGAATCTCAAAATCTTGTTCTTGTTTCAATCCTTCTCTCTCTCTCTCTCTTTTTTTTTTTTTTGAAACAAGGTCTCACTATGTAGCCAAGCTGGTCATGAATTTGTAATCCTCCTGCTTCAATTTCCTAAGTGCAGGGATTATAGGTATGTGTCACTACTTGTGGCTACCCCACTCTCTTAAAATCTTGACTCATATGTCACCAGAAGTTTTGTAATTGCTAAGGTCAAATCTTTAGATTCCCAACTTGCCAGCACCAAGTGACAAGTACTGACAAGCCCTATTGCTATTTTAAATCCACCTACCTAGATTTCTGTGATACTACAGCACATTTTCTATGACTGAATTGTAATTTCTCAGTACTATTGACCATGTTGTTATTTTCCTATTTTTTACTCTTCTTCATCTATCCTATTGTCTTGTAGATAATCTTATCTGCCCTAAAAGCTTTAATCATTATTACCATAATAATAATTTCCAGTCTCAATATTTATTATCCTCCAGTGCAGTGCTACCAGGGGTAATTAAAATGGTTCATTCACTACTCCTCAAATGTGCCAAGTGATTAGTGTTTTAGAACTCATTTATTCATCTCTTCTCTTATGATGTAAAACAGTCTTCAAATTCTTTTTTTCCTATCCAAAACTAAATCATACTCCAAAGACCAGTTCAACTTAGTTTCCTGAATGATTATAGTCTACACTGATCTCTGTGTAGATCACTTTTTAAGTGCTCTACCACAGAAATGCACTCTTAGCCTCTTTTCCATTTTTATTTTGACAGGGTCTCGCTAAGTTATGCAGGTTGCCTTGGCCTCAAACTTGTGATCCTCCTGCCTCTGCCTCCTGAGTTGCTGATCTTTGCTCCTGAGTTGTTCCTCTGAACTGTATAAATACATAGTATTTAATTAATTTATTTAATCCAATCTATTTGGGATGTTATTAGAATCTGTTTTGCTTTATTTCATATATAAAGACATGCCCTTCAATAATGTTATACCTTGTCATTCCAATTAAATTTTCAGTTCAAAGAGGTGCTATACTTGGTACTGCTCATAAGGAACAAACAGAGGGCTTGTACACGATGGAAAATGAATTAATACTCAGTTTTTCTCTGCATAACACAGTGAATTATACTTTGTTTCCTTACAATGGCTAGAATTCATCCAAGCAATTATCATATACTTTTGTAAGGGTGCTAGGGATATCAATATGAGTATCTGAAGACTACTTCAAAGGAAGTAACAATGTAAGTAAAGGCTAATGCAGGCCTTAGCAGGGGGATCAAAAGTTCAATGCCAGAGGTAACCTGCACAACCTAGAAAGATATCATCTCGAAAATAAAAAAGGGGATGGGGTATAGCTCAGTGCTAGAGTACTTGCCTAGCATTTTCAAGGGCCCCCCTGGTACAACACCCTATTACACCCCCCCAAAAAAAAGCCATAAAGTCTTCTAGCTGTTAAGAGACAAAGAGTGCTTATTACAATCATAGAGATACAAGGATTAATTCGATATTTTTTGTTTGTTTATTTATTTATATGGTACTCAGGGGTTGAACCCAGGCCCTTGCACATACTTTTTAAGTGCTCTACCACAGAAATGCACTCTTAGCCTCTTTTCCATTTTTATTTTGACAGGGTCTCGCTAAGTTATGCAGGTTGCCTTGGCCTCAAACTTGTGATCCTCCTGCCTCTGCCTCCTGAGTTGCTGGGATTACAGATGTGTGCCACCACACTCAGCATATGATATTTATTTATTTGTTTATTTTTATTTATTTAATTTATTGCAGTACTGGGGCTTTGAACCCAGGGCCTTCCACATGCTAGGTAAGTGATTTACCACTGAGCTATACCACCAGCCCCCTTTATAAATTTTTTTATTTTGACACAGGGTCTTGCTAAGTTGTGCAGGGTATCTCTGGCCTAAAATCCTCTTGCCTCAGCCTCTTGAGTAGCTCAGATTACAGGCATGCAAGCTGGTACCAGATTGAAACCTTCAGATGTATAAAAGGATTCACAATCAGGATGGCATGGGCTTGAAGAATAATTTCATCCCATGTAAGAGAAAGAAAAGGGCAGTAAAATGGAAAAGATGGATTACACTTGTTGTTGGGTGCTATCAAGTCAGACCCGACTCATAGTGACCTTATGTACAACAGAATGAAATACTACTCAACACTGTGCCATGCTCACAATCTTTTTGTTTGAGCCAACTGTTGTAGTCACTATGTTTCTTCTCACTTTAAGTAGTGCTATATCAGCAAAAGGAGGTCCTAGGGGCTATACTCTATTCTTGTCATTAAGGTCGACTCTACTCTGAGGGAGCAACCCTTCCCTACTCATTTCTTGAATGCCTTCCAGCCTGACGGGCTCATTTTCTGGCACTATATTTGGCAGTACTTCTCTGCCGTTCATAGGGTGTTTAATAGCTAATTGTTCTGGGAGTGGGCTGCCAGGTCCTTCTCCCTAGTCTGTCTTAGTCTGGAAGCTTAGCTGAAACTTGTCCACCATGGACAGCCCTCCTGGTATCTGAAATACCCATGGCATAGCTTTCATCATCACAGCAACATGTATGTCCCCACAGCAAGACAAGCTGACAGACACATGGGATGAGTGTACTTAGGCCTACCTAGCATGAATCATTTTCATATGGCTTATGAATATTTTTACACTTTTAAAAAGATGTAAAAAGGAGGAGCAGCAGACCTAGCAATCTATAAAAAGACCATATGTAACCAGGACTGACTAAGATATTTATTTTCTGGCTTGTCACAGAAAAAAATTTACCGATCTCTGTTTTAAAATGTCTAGGCTCAAATGATCCTTCTACCTCAGGCTCCCAAGTAGCTGGGGCTACAGATGTGTGCTACCCTGCCTGGTTGTACTCATTATTTTAGGATGACCATTCTGGTAGTTCATGGAAGATGAATACAGAGAGATGAAAAAATAGAAGCATATACAACGATAGTAAATATGAGATACCAAGGTCCTAAAAAAGAATAGCACAGAATAAATAATATGTGCACTGTAATTATTTGGCTGTGGGGAATGAGTGAGGAAGGAAAGGAGGAAGAGAAAAGCACTCAAGGTATTCAGCTTGAGTGATTAGATAAATGTTAATGCTATTAATGGAAATAGCAAATTAGGAGAAGCAGGATTATGAGATGAAGCTAATGTAGTATAGTAGGCAGCAGCACAAAGTTTGGAGACAAGAATATAATACTATACATTAACTGCACTAAATTTATATCTGGTGAATGATCTGACAAGAAAAAAACAAATATACTAAATGTTTTCTAATTTATTCCCCAAACTTCTTTTGTATAAATTCTTACACTGATTTTGAATCATACCTTAGAAGGAGGTGGTACAGGCTTAGGAAACAAGTTCTTATAGACACTTGGGACCACAGTTAATGCTTTGTTCCCATTTCCATGGTGAGATCCTGGTAAGGTGAATGCCGCAGAGAAGGCAGCAGCAGGATCCTCTTTGGAAACTTTTTTGATGACTAGCATCTTAGAAGGTTGCTTGGCACTAGGTGGGTTTTCTGTAAAATATAACAGTGAAGACACAAAAGAATGTCACACCTATTGAGTAACACAAAGCACAGTTTATACAAAGGCCTCACTTCAGCGAAGGAGCTTACAGTGAAGCCAAGGGACAGACATTACCTGATGTACATTTAACAGACATTTTCAAAGGTGACCCTATTTGGGAACTGTAGGAAAAAAGGCAGTGTATGAATTTCAAGTTCATAAGCCAGTCAGAAAGCACAAAGATGGAGCCAAGTTTGGTGGTTGCACACCTGTAATCCTAGCACTTGAGGGACTGTGGCAAGAGGACTGCTGTGAGTTTGAGGCCAGCCTTGGCCTCACAGCAAGAACTTGTCTTAAAAAACTGCCCCACCCCATACCTCAAAAAAGCAAGCACAAAGAGGTCAGTCCTTCAAGAGCATGCCTGTCTAATGTATAGTGTGATGAATCAGGCACAAATCAAAGAAAAACATATCCAAGGTTAGCAGCTCCAATTAGCAAAGGAAAGGAGAGGGGTCAATTAATTATGGAAAACAATCTGCCACAGGAATTCTCTGCTGAGGCAAACTGGAGCAAAGCTATATACCATTAACAAAAAGAAGGTGGTATAGCAATCACCTTTATTCCTTTAACACTGGATTCAAACCTAAGATGTAGATACATTAAAGTTTTCTCACTAAGATGTCTGGCTATGGAATATACCTAATTAAAGGACCAAAGGAGCTCAATTTGTAAATGCTAAAGATTCCAACAACACAGATCAGGCTTGGATTGAAATACCCTGATTCATGTCTGTTTATTTTTTAAAAGTCTCGTTATTCTCAAAAAATACATATAAACATGCGTTTTCTAAAAATGTTTTCCTCTTCACCCATAAAACAGGCTTCATTTGTAATTGCTGAAAAACTAAAAAAATAAAACAAAACAAAACCCCAAACTGCAACCTGGTTGAACAAAATGGTATATTCATAGGATGCGGTATTTATTGCATAACCTTTCAAAGAACATCTTTTTTTTTTTCTTTTTTTCTTGCAGCGCTCGGGATTGAACCCCAGGCTTTGTGCTTGCCACTGAGCTACGTACCTAACCCTCAAAGAACACTTCTGAAATGTATTTAGGAGTATGGAGGAATTCTTAGAATATATCATTATGTATACTTACCATATATTTAGAATACAACCATAATATAAAATAGCTGAAAAAAATACAGTAACTGTTATAAGTGAATTAGCAGTGTTAATTTAAAAATTACTTTTTATGAACTTTATATTATTCTCCCTTTACTTAAAGTCTGCTTCTGAGCTGGGCATGGAGGAGCACACTTATAAACTGAACACTTGGGAGGCTGATACAGAATTGTGAGTTCAAGGGCAGCCTGGGATACATGGAGATAACCGTCTCAAAAACAAAACAAAACAAAACAAAAACCAAACAACAATGACAACAGAAAAACTTGATTCCAAACTCAGTGTTCTAAAAGCTTTCTATTGGCTGTGTTCTGACAACACTACTATGATTAAACTTCAATGGTATTCTATGGGGCAGAGTTGCCTACTAGCATCTTTGTAGACAAGTAAGTGAAGGACTAATAGGTATTAGTTACTCTGGGCAAATGGATGAGATGAGAAACAAGAAAAAAACAAATAAGAAAGAAAAAATTTTTGCTCCTCCTCCTGTTAAGAAAAAATTTAAGTTTTGCTTTTAAAATAGCAAAATCTACCTACCCCACACTCCAGCAGTGGTCCCAATAGGTCTGCATGGCTGATTCTGTTTGCCAGCTTCTGGATTCAAAGAAGGCTAGGAAAGAAAGGACATGACAGGTTGATACAGAAAGGTGATCATTTTGGTACTTTTCTCAAAGTAGCCATCACCATGAAACCTATCAAATAGTTTAAAAATAGTAGTATTTACTAATTTAATGCTGTATTAAAAATTATAATAAAGAGAAAATGTTGAAATGCAAGATCAACAGGTAGTCTTAGTTTCAGGCTCTCTTGAGTTTCATTTCCTTTGATACAAAAGGGATTTATTTCTTATTTTTAAAAACCAGACTAAATGTGCAGATTCCCACCTTCCTACAGGGTATGTGTGGCAGATAAGGAGACAAAGAAAACTGAACAAAAATATGGATCATTTTTCTCATATTTAAGGAGGGCAATACTGTCAGTGAAATGTGTAGTACTTATAGCACTTCTAAGAATTCATGAGGGCAGAGGCAAGCCATATACCACCGTCCATTCTGGAACTACAAAAGCAATTAAGAATAGCCCTTGTCCTCTTCAGGTTACCATATCATTACGAAGATAAACTTGTTGACAAGTAGGTATGACAAAAGGTTCCTACGACTACGATAAAGATTCACATTAGGGAAGAACTATTCAGAGAAAAATGGATTATTCCATTTGAAAGAGAAGTGCTATGAGAAAAGGTTTCATTATAGATAACAAGAAATGTCCTCAAAGATTAATCAAAAATTGGTGATTCCAAGAACAGAAAGCTCAATGAACACATCAAGACAGGAAAGGATGAAAAAGAATAGAATACTAAAAGATATGCAAATAGTTCAACAATAGCTAGTATTAGGGAAGGAAGTGGGCCATTTATTAGGAATATCTGGCAAATAGGCAATGACCAGTTTGTGGAGGATCTTTCAGGGAGACTAAATTTTATTCTGTAAGTAATGGATACTCTTCTTTCGTACAGACTTAATGTGATCCAGTAATTAATTTACAACAGACATTCTGGTAGCTACTTCAAAGATGGATATGACAGGCTTAAACATCAACTAAGCCTGCAGCTGTTACACTGTGGCGTCTGATCCCATCAGATCTCAGAAGCTAAGCAGGGTCAGGCCTGGTTAGTACTTGGATGGGAGACCACCTATGATCACCAGGTGCTGTAGGCTTAGGAGAAGGACCCACAATCCACTCCCCCCAAAAAAACAATGAGCCACTGAAAACCCTATGAAAGCAGAGAAGCACTAACAATAGTGCTTTGCCTGTTGTACAGAGGGTCGCTATGAGTTGGACACGGACTCGACAGTACCGAACAACAATACCAAACATCAACTATGAGATCATTAAGAGACCAATTCCATCATCCAGGAGACTAAAAAAGGCAAGATGAGGAGAGAAAGAGATGAAGATGGAGAAGTTAAGAACAGCACATTGAACTTAAAAACTAACTGCAGAAGCGGTATCAGGATGTCACTGGAGTCCATGCCCATACTTTATAATCCAGTGATAAAGAAAATGACTTTCGCCAGGCGCGTTGGCGCACACCTGTAATCCTAGCAGCTTGGGCGGCGGAGACAGGAGGATAGCAAGTTCGAGACCAGAAGCAGTCTGCATAACTTAGCAAAACCCTGTCTCAAAAAGTAAAAAGATGGACTGGGGGTGCAGCTCAGTGGTCCAGCACTTGCAAAGCATGCAAGCGCGAGGCCCTGGGTTCAACCCCCAGTACCACCAAAAAAAAAAAAAAAAAGAAAATTACTTTCTAGTCCAATAGCCTTGTGGAATATTAAACAAACAAAAGGGCACCCAATATGTATTTTCAACCAGTGAAGGTGAGAACCACTAGAATTGGATAACAAGCTCAAGTACAAATGAGACAACTCACTATATAAATGGACAAATCCATGACAGAATATGAAAGATGGATACACACATTCCTCTGGATGGAACAGTTAAGGGAGGAAAAAGTTCCAATGGATTAAAGCTGTGATTCTTTTGTCTTACATTAATAGCAATGTGTTTTTAATAATGGCCATGTGTTCTTAATATTGTAAGTTTTTCAGAGATACTGTCCCTATAGTTACGTAATACCATTGATCTCTTCCCATGGATTTTTTTTTTCTTCTTGGAAGGGTTGCTTTTTTAAGACAGGATCTCACTATGTAGCCCTGGCTGCCCTTGAACTTGCAGTCCTCCTGCCTCAACCTCCCATGTGCTGGAATTACAAGTGTGTGCCAGTCACCATACCTGGGAATCCCACTGATATTTAAAAACATAATTTAAAAACTTTTAAAGCAATAAAATATAAACAAAGTAAACTGAGTAAAAGTTTAGGCACTTTTTGTGGTATAACATGTAATACTACTTATGCATAGGTTTAAATCCTATGTGTAGACAGCAGGGCTTCAAACTGAATCCAAACCTTGAATTCACTCTAGTTCAAACATTTAAAATTTTTTTTCTGAACTCTAACCTGAACCAGAATGCAACTAAAACTTGGTTTAGGTTCAGCTTTTAGTGCTTTTTTGAGGATATAATTAGCTATTTAAAAATTGGAAAGAAAAAGAAAACTGGAAAAAAAAAAAAAGTATTTCTCTATCTATACATGGGATTAAAATTTTAAACCCAAACCCTCTAAATTTTAACATATTAAACCAACCCCTAAATCTAAACCAAATTTTTCGTGGGGTTGAAGCCCTAACTCTGGACAAATTTAGTAACAATTATAACTGTATTAAGTTTTCACATACATTATTCAACACACATGATCTTTATTCCTTACTATAATGTTGCAATCATATATTATTATCTCTAACAACTTAGGGGCAATTAGGATTATTTAACTTGTCCAAGGTAATAATATAGGATAAACTACATTAAATCAATACTATTTTAAATAAAAAATAACTTTCTAATATAAAATAAAATAATATAGAAAACTTGCTATAAACAGTTATGTCCCTAATACATTTTTTTGTTCTTTTGCAGTGCTTCCTCCCATCTTACTAACATATTATTCTCTTTGGGTGACTCTATCTACATAGAAACCTCAACTATAATCTCTATTCCAAGGTCACATCTTTTTCACTCATCTCTTTGGTACCAAGAATGCA
Source organism: Pedetes capensis (assembly GCA_007922755.1). Lineage (NCBI taxonomy): Eukaryota > Metazoa > Chordata > Mammalia > Rodentia > Pedetidae > Pedetes > Pedetes capensis. The sequence continues at coordinate 19,048 of VMDO01010823.1, forward strand.
TTACCTTCTTCCATTCTGCTACTTCTGTCTTCTCTTCAAGTTAGTTATATAGTAATTATTAATTCACTCTGGACAGAAATTTTATTTTTGACTCTTCTTCCTCCAATTATAATACCTCAGTTCTCATCCTTTAGATTTAGCCCCTAAAACATCTTTAACAACCCAAAATTGTATCAACAAGAAAATGGAAAAATAAATCTAGTATATTCGCACAATAGAGTAATTACTACATAATAATAAAAAGATTTAGAATAAGGTCTCTCAAATATGGCACTACTCATATTTGGGGCTGGTTAATCCTTTGGTCCCCCACATCTATCAGTTTGCCGTACAAGCCTCATGTAGGGGCTTGTGTGTTGCTATGATGCTTAAATATATGCTACCAGTTTTACAGATAACAAAGGACAGGTTTCAGTTGAGTTTCCTGAGTAGGACAGACTAGGGACTAAGACCAGGGAATGCACTCGCAAAACAATTAGCCACTGAAAAACCTATGAATAGCAGAGAAACACTGTCAGATATAGCGCTGGACCTCAGTTTGGAAGACACTCAAAAGATGACTGGGGAAGAGTTGCCTCCTCAAAGTAGAGTCTACCTTAATGACAAGAATGGAGTAAAGCCCCAGGGACCTCTATGTGCTGATGTGGCACAACTCAAAAGGAGAAGGAACAACAGCCGGGCACGGTGGCGCACACCTGTAATCTCAGCGGCTTGGGAGGCGGAGGCAGGAGGATTGAAAGTTCAAGACCAGACGCCGTCTGTGTAATTTAGTGAGACCATGTCTCAAAAAAATAAAAAATTAAAAAAAAAAATGGGCTGGGGGTGCAGCTCAGTGGTCCAGCACTTGCAGAGCATGCAAGCACAAGGCCCTGGGTTCAAACCCCATGACAAAAAAAAAAAAAAAAAAAAAAAAAAAAAAAAAAAAAAAAAAAAAAAAAAAAAAAAAAAAAAAAAAAAAAAAAAAAGGAGGAACAACTATAAGCATCTAATAATAAGTGGAATGTGGATATATGGAGTATGAATCTAGGACAATTAGATATCATCAAAAGGGAAATGGAGCACATAAACAATGACATTCTAGGCATCAGTAAGCTAAAATGGACTGACTGGCTTGGCCATTTTAAATCAGATAATCTCATCGTCTACCATGCTGGGGATGACAGATTAAAGAGAAATGGGGTTGCATTAATCACCAAAAAAGACATCTGAAGATCTGACCTCAAGTACAATGCTGTCAGTGATAGAATAATATCCACAAACCTACACAGAAGGGCAATTAATATGACTATTATTTAAATTTATACACCCACCACTAAGTCTACAAATGAAGATAGGGAAGATTTTTACCAGCTCCTGCAATCTGAAATAGATCAAACATGCAATCAGGATGTATGGATAATTACTGGTGACTGGAATGCAAAAGGTAGAAACAGAAGGCGGCTCAACAGTCATAAAATATGTCCTTGATGACAGAAACAATGTTGGAGATTGCATGATAGAATTTTCAGACCTTTTCATTACAAATACATTTTTTCAGCAACATAAATGGTGATTATATACATGGAATTCATCAGATGGAACATACAGAAACAAACTGACTACATTTATGGAAACAGATGATAGGAAAGCTCAATATCAAATGTCAGAACAATACCAGGTGCTGACTGTTATTCAGACCATGAGCTGCTCATATGCAGGTTCAAACTGAAACTGAATTAAAACAAATGTATGAGAGCCAAGGTATGACCATGAGTACAAGTTTAATGCATAGACACTAATGATGGAAGACCAGAATGGTTGTGGCATGAGGAAAGCAAAAGGTTATTAGAAAAACAGGAAAAAAAGGAAAAACCAAATTACATGTCAAAAGAGACCATGAAACTTGCCCTTGAACATCAAGCAGCTAAAGTAAAAGGAAGACATGATGAAATTAAGGAACTAAACAGAAGATTTCAAAGGGCAGCTTCAGAAGACAAAATCAAATATTTTTATGATATGTGCAAAGAGCTGGAGACAGAAAACCAAAAGGGAAGAATACGCTCTGTTTTGCTCAAGCTTAAGGAACTGAAGAAAAAATTCAAGCCTCACAATGGTAATAGTGAAGGATTCTAGAGGGAAAATATTAAACAATGCAGGAAACATCAAAAGAATATGGAAGGAATACAAAGAGTCATTATCCCCAAAACAATGGTAGATGACCAACCATTTCAAGAGGCTGCATATGATCAGGATCCAATGGTACTGAAGGAAGAAGTGGAAGCTACCTTAAAGGAACTGGCCAACAGAGATGTATCAACAAAATGAAGCAGTAGTGGAGATGCTTACTGGCTTATGCCAAGAGATTTCAAAAATAGCTCCCTGGCCAACTGACTGGAAGAGCTTCATATCTGTGCATATTCCCAAGAAAGAGATCCAACCAATTGTGGAAACTACCGAAATGATATCATTAATATCACCAGCAAGCAAAACTTTGCTAAAGATCATTCAAAAGCGACTGCAGCCATATATAGCCGGAGAACTGCCGGAAAATCAAGTTGGATTCAGAAGAAGGTGGGAAACCAGGGACATGATTGATGGTGTCAGATGGATATTAGCCGAAAGCAGAGAATATCAGAAAGATGTCTGTATATTTTAGTGAGTATGCAAAGGCATTTGACTGTGTAGACCATAACAAATTATGGATAACACTGTGAAGAATGGGAATACCAGAGCACTTATTTGTACTCATGAGGAATCTATATATGGACCAGGAGACAGAACAGAACAAGGAAACATTGCCTGGTTTAATGTCAAGAAATGTGTGTGTCAGGGCTGTATCCTTTCACTACATCTCTTCAATCTCTAAGCTGAGCAAATAATCTGAGAAGCTGGACTTTATGAAGAAGAACCCAACATCGTGATTAGAGGAAGACTCATTAACAACCTACATTATGCAGATGACACAACTCTGCTTGCTGAAAATGAAGAGAATTTGAAATATTTACTAATGAAGACGAAAGAACACAGCCTTCATTATGGATTGTACCTCAATATCAAGACAACAAAAATCCTTACAACTGGGTCAGTAAGCAACTTCAAGACAAATAGAGAAAAGACGAAAACTGTCCAAGATTTTGCTTTACTTGTTTTTACAATCGACACCCATGGAAGCAGCAGTCAAAAAACCAAAGACGCCCTGCATTGGGAAAAGCTGTTGCAAAAGACTTCTTTAAAGTGTTGCAAAGTACAGATATCATTGAAGACAAAGGTGTGCCTGATTCATGCCAAGATATTTTCATTTGCAATTATATGGTCGTGAAAGCTGGACACTGAATAAAAAAGACAGGAAAAGAACTGATGCTTTTGATTTATGGTACTGCAGATGAATATTGAATATATCATGGACTGCCAAAAGAACCAACAGATCTACCGAAGAAGAAGTGCAAGCAGAGTGCTCCCTGGAAGCAAGGATGGCTAGACAATGTCTTACGTATTTTGTACATGTAGTCAGGAGGGACCAATCCTTGGAGAAGGACATCATGTTTGGGAGAGTGGCAGGTCAACAAAAAAAAGGAAATCTCTCAACCAGACTGATTGACAGAGTTTCTGCAACAATGGGCTGAAACATAAATAAGATCCTGTGTTTCGTTCTGTGGTACATAGGGTCACTAAGTCAGACCCAACTCAACAGCAAGTAACAAAAATTGTTTGTTATAGGATATGCACTGCAGATGCTTAGCAACATTCTTATTTCAACATACTGGATGTCTCTACCTCCAGTTGTGATAACCAAAATGTCTCATGACATTGTCCAATGTCCCCTAAGGGGGTAAACTTGCCCTTAGTAGGGAATCACTATACTAGAGCCATATGTATCACCATACCTAAATTTCAAACAATTTTGCACAAATAAAAAGAATTAATTAGAAGCCAGGTATGGTGGTGTTTTACACCTTTAATCTCAGTGGTGGAGAATCATGAGTTTGAGGACAGCCTGGAGTATAGAGCAAGTTTGAGGCCATACAGAGAGATACTATCTCAAAATGAAAAAAAAAAAGAAAAAAGAAAAAAATAAATAAAAACACTTATAGTACAGATTACAATTCATATGTTTAAAAATATGTAAAATGATTATGGATATACATACATATAGCAAAAGTTTACCCAAAACATGCTCAAGGATGTTAAAACACGGAAATCAAGATGGTGACTGCTCTAAAGGAGAACTGGATTAAGGAAGGCCTAACTATTTTCTGTGGTATTTTATCTCTTCTCTGAAAGAACAGTCTAGAGCATATTCAGCAAAATGTCAGTATTTCACAAAGCTAGGTGATGTACATACTTGGTAGTTTATGCTATACTTTCCTGTATACACAGAATAGTTCATAAAAAAATGTGAAATAATTTGCCCTTCTTGGTCTTTTTTCAGGTTTACACTGACAGCAAATTTTCTTTTAAATCATTTAGCAGGTGAAGACAATGCCATAATAACATTTTTCTTCCTATTGTTGATTCATTTTCCATTTGGAATGCTGAAGGACTGATAATGGAATTGAGTTTAAACTTTACATTATTTACTGTACATTATAATCTTCTCTCTTTTTACCAAAGCACAGAAGAAACTAAAATTACTGGAGATCCAAATAACCTTGTTTTCTATTTTCTCAGTGACAATGATTATAAGATGTACTTTAAACACTTCAGGTCAGATATAAATATTATCATTACTTTGGGTTCATTTAATTAAGTGGAAAAAAGTATAAAAGGAAACTTGTTGAGTTCCTTAAATATCATGAGTAACAATGACTGTTTCTTAATCATTCCTACTAGTCTTTCTTTTTTTGCTCCATGATACTGTGGGTTGAATGCAGGGACTCGCACTTGCATGCTTTGCAAGTGTTGGACCACTGAGTTGCTGCCTGCAGCCCATTTTTTTACTTTTTGAGACAGGGTCTCACTAAATTACACAGACTGTCTCTGGTCTCATACTTACAATCCTCTTGCCTCTGACTCCTGAGCCGCTGGGATTACAGGCATGCGCCACCACACCCAACCCCTTCTAGTCTTTCTTAGACTACTTATAAATGTATTGCATAAGTAATGAAAACTACAACTTGGCAGTATAATTAATTTCTGTACTACTGGATATCTAAAACATTTTGAGCAAACATTCATGTCACGGCAGTACAGACTCTACCAAGGGCAGTACAGACTCTACCAAAGATAAAGTTTTCAAGGACAGTGGCCTGGTGTCAGGAATTCACATTAATATATAACATTTAAATCAAGGACGCTAGGACATTTTCTAGACTCCTGGGAAGAGGCACTTGAGGTCCAAATTTGACTCCTCTTTTGTTGACTTTATTAACATGTGGAAATGGTTACAACAAAAGTAAGTATATAATTTATAGTGCTACTTAAAAGTAACAAAATGATTCCAAAAATCATTACAGAGTACTTCTTGGTTCTAAGGAAATATTAAGCATGACCTCCACTGCTGTCTCTATGCAGGTACCCACGAACTTGAAGGCAACACTAGAACTTGCTAAGTGTCAGTCATAGGAGGTAAGTATATAATCACTGCATGTCTAGTGGAGCATATTACATAAAACAAGTGACAGGGATGGAAGCTGCCTCATCCAATCAGATTCCTCATGTGCAAAGGAAGGTTGAAGAAATGTAAATTTTTCAGAGGCTGATTAATTTGCTTGAAGTCATATGAATGTGGAAAAATGGGATTCAGAGTAAAGAATTTGGTGCCTTGTACCCTGTTTGCCTTGTAGAATAGTGATCATTTTACAAATGTGATGATGCCCAAAGGAGCTCTGGAATACGCACCAAGGAGACTAGTATGCAAAATGCCAGGAATCCACGTGTTTCCAATTCTTCAGTCCACAATCAACCCCCACCAATCTTTAAATCCTGACTCGTCAATTGAGAAAACTTCTCTGGAGTAGCATGCCCCAAAGCATGATCAATTGTGTCAACAAAGGCTATGATTTAATCTGTTGAAGCTCTGGTTTTCTCATGCCATGAAACACCCAAGGTAGAAGCCAGTAAGGTTGTTTTGAAGATTAAATGGAATAAAACATATAACTGAATGCTATGGCACATGTCTACAATCCCAGTGACTCAGGAGGTGGAGACAGCAGGAGCTTGAAGCCAGAGGCAGCCTGTGCAACGTAGTGAGAGCCTGTCTCAAAAAAAAAAAAAAAAAAAAAAGAGGCTTGGGGTGCAGCTCAATAATAGGGCACCTGCCTAGCCATGGGCAAGGCCCTGGGTTCAATCTCCCAGTACTGCAAATAAATAAATAATAAATAGTAACTACAACTGCACTATTTAATATGGTAGCTATAGTCACTGTGGTTGTTCAGCACTCAGAATGTGTTTAGTCTATATTGAGAGGTACTATAAATATAAAATATACAGTAAATACCTCATACAAAAAATAATGTAAATTATCTGACTAATAATTTAAAGATACTGATTACATGTTAATATACTAGATTTGTTTAAATAAAATGTATTAAAATTTTTAAAAAGGTACACTAAAAACTCTACTTTTGACTTAAAAGGCATGTGATTCAACAAATAACAGCATCAATATGTAAGAAACAGCTAAAACACCCAAAATTGGATGTTTATAACATTTCACAACTATTTTATATAATAAAGAGCAAAATCAACAAGAAAAAGCCTTTTACTATAGAGAAAGGCAATTTAACATACAAAACTGTTTTTACATAATTATATTTAGATTCTGAACCTTGTAAAATTTGAGAGGAATGAGAGTGTTTTTAAAAATTTTTATTCTAAGCCAGACATGGTGGCACACACCTGTAATCCCAGCAACTTGGGAGGTGGAGGCAGGAGGATTGCAAGTTTGAGACCAGAGGTAGTCTGCATAATTTAGCGAGACCCTGTCTCAAAAAGTAAAAAAATGGGCTGGGGGTGCAGCTCAGTGGTCCAGCACTTGCAAGGCATGCAAGTGCGAGGCCCTAGGTTCAACATCCAGTGCCATAAAATAAATAAATAAATAAAAATTATTCTAAAGGCATACAGACAAAAATGTATTAAGATTGCTGAAAGTTACAATAAAAGTTAATAGGAACTTTGGGCATTATCTTTAAATGAATCAATTTAACTCCTTTCTCCCTAACAAAGTCTTGTATTTTTAACACATTATTTATTGGGTTTTAACCACACATCTAAATCTTCTTTGGGAGAAGGATGTGGAAAACCAGTCCCAAAGCAATCTCAAAACAATCAGCCATTGAAAACTATGAATAGCAGAGAAGCACTGACAGAGTGCCAGACATGGCACAGGATCAAGGAGTGTTTTGTTCTGTGGTACATAGGGTCACTATGAGTCAGACCCAACTAGGTGACACGTAACAAAAACAAAGCTTCATACTCACAAAGTCTTCCTCTTCAAACTGCAACTTTTCCACTTTATCTTCTTTCTTTTCTTCCCTAATCTCTGTAGGTGGCTTTTCCTGAAAGGCACAGCCTTTCCGAGAGTGGAAGCTGCCATTCCAGTGTCGATGGTTCCCTGCGCTACCTCCACTACGCTGGCTCATGCCATCATGACCTCGGGAAGAGCCATGCCAACCAGATGGGTTCCCTGTGATTCCAGGATATGCTCCCTTAGAGACACCAGAGTCCACAGAATCATGGCGGAACAGGGAGGGCTGGTGCCAGGAATCTAAAATAGTAAGGAAAAGCAACATATGAGAGTATCTGATTCCTGGTTTGGCTTATGGTACTGCTAAAAGGCCTCCAGGAGATCTTTTCAATAAGAAGTATGCAAAAAGAAACCACTGAGCCTGCAGCCATAGCCCTGTGGCATCTGATCCCGTCAGATCTCGGAAGCTAAGCAGGGTTGGGCCTGGTTAGTACCTGGATGGGAGACCGCCTGGGAACACCAGATGCTGTAGGCTTGGGAGATGGACCCGGCAACCCACTCCCAAAAATCAACCCGCCATTGAAAACCCTATAAACAGCAGAGAAGCACTGACAATAGTGTTTCACCTGTTGTACACAGGGTCGCTATGAGTCAGATACTGACTTGATGGCACCAAACAATAACAACAGAAAGAAACAACTAAGACACCATTTCTTTGTGAGGTAATTTCCAAATGGGTTCTTCAACTAAAAAGATGACTCATTGAGAATATAAAAATGCCAGACCTAGGAAGCCTATTAAGTTGGATAATGACTAGTACAGGATCTAATTAAGAATTATATTCACAAAAGATGCTATTTCTAGATTATGGATATGCACCCAGCCTGGGTCTGCTCTGAGTGTAGTTTAAATATAGCCATGGAAATTGGACATGGCTCACCTCCTGTTGTCCGCAGAGGTCCATTGTTAAAAAAGCCATCAGAAGAATTGTGTCGACGACGGCTTATTCCAAATCTACCTTCTCCTCGGGACAGGTGATCTCCGTGTTTTTCAAAGGTGGCTGCAGGTGACTAAGATGATGAAGTATAGAGGGGCAAGCAGGTAAGTAGGTATTAGTCTCTTCCAGTGTCTTATTAGGTTTTGTATCAGGCATTCAAAACTCAAGTAATAATGGCGGCAAAAATCCCCATTGTGAACATATGGATTATAAAGTTACCAGAGGACTCTTAATTTAGAGAAGTCCTAGGCTTTAAGTTCAATTATTAACTCACTTTCTTTATCCCAGAAAGGTAGAAAAGATGGCCACTTCAACTGTTTATAGGAGAGAAGGGACAGAGGAAGGATAAGTCTATTAATATTCATAAATAAGTGCCCCAAATACTTTAAAATATTAAAAGTATTAATGTAATATCGACATTAAAGTGTGATATTATGCTTAAAATATTAATCTTGGAATAGAGGAGGAAAGGCAAGATTCTTGCCTTAAAAATAATTCTAAACAGCTTTTTTTTTCTTTTTTGTGGTACTTAGGGGTTGAACCCAGGGCTTCACACACACCTTGCAAGTGCTCTACCAATAAGCTATACCCCCAACCCACTTTTTATTTGGAAACAAGGTCTCACTAAGTTAAACAGGTTGCTTCCTGGTCTCAAACTTGTGATCCTCCTGTCTCAGCTTCCCAAGTTGCTGGTATTAAAGGTGTGCATCACTGTGCCTGGTTAGCTTTATTATGTCTATAAATTATTCTAATATTGGAGAAAAGGCAGTCATATAAATATCAGGTTGGAAAGCAATTAACATCTACAGTTTTGTTTTGTTTTTCTCGTCTTGTTTTTTTTGGTGGTACTTTGGGGGCTGAACCCAGGTCTCACGCATACTCTGCAAGCACTCTACCACTGATCGGCAATCCCAGACCCTTTTTTATTTTTTATTTTGAGAAACAGTCCAGGCTGTCTTGGAACTCACAATTCTCTTGCCTCAGCATCCCAAGGGCTAAGATTACAGGTGTACACCACCATGCCTACCTTTTTATGGCCTTCTTTAGCTGTAAATGATAGTGACTGTGATACTGGTTGTTAACACAACTGAACTGAGGAATGCCTAGAAAACTGTTAAGGCATACCTGTGTGTACCTCCAGAGAAAACTGGTGTATGGGTCAGTGAACTGAGGAGAGAAGACCCACTCTCAACACTGATGGCACTAACAAATAGGCTGGGGGACCAGACTGAAGGAAAAAGCAGAAAGGGAAGATCTTACTTAAATGTGCTTGATCCTTCTTGAGCAGGTGCAATTTTTTTCCTTGCTCCTATCACCAGTGGATTTGTCAGCCTTTGTATGTAGACTTGTACTAGCAGCTTTCTGGGGGCATTGGCCTGGGGCTGCATCGTCTCCCCTACCCCACTCCACCCTCATGTCTGTCTGTCTCTCTTCTGTTCTGAGAATTTCAGTTTCTTAGACGGAGTAGTTACTGGTTTTAATTTTTTTTGTTTTTTAAATTTGGCTTTTTTGAGACAGGTCTCACTGCATAGCTCAGGCTGGCCTCAAAACTCACTATCCTCCTGCCTCAGCCTCATGTATGCTGGGATTACAGGTATGAGTCACCATGTCTGGTTTGATTATTGACCTCTGATTATGTGATCCAAGCTAATAAAGCTCTTCCCGTAACTATATATATTGCTTCTTTTTCTCTGGAACACCCTAACACAGAGATGGAGTCTATTTAGCTATGAGGAGTATGACTATGTTTGACAAAGCCTCACAAGAAACTATAGGTTGGTGCATATTTTTACATGTATTTTCTTTCTGTCAGTATCTTCAACAATAACTGATATTGTCAACGCTTTTTACCTATTTTCTTGGGTTACAAAGATCTATGCTTTTTTCTAGAAGTTTTATGGTTTTAGCTTTTTAAAATTAGGTTACAGTCCATTTCAAGTTAATTTTTGTTTAAGTAAAGGTTGAAGTATTTTTTCTTCTCCTTTATACAGATATCCAGTTGTTCTAGTGTCATTTGTTAAACAAAAAACCAAAGCAAAACAAAACCTATATTTTCCCCCATTGAATTACCTTAGCTATTTAGCCAAAAGTCAACTGATTGAATGTATTTGTACTGATTATATGTATTTGACTGTATTTTTGAACTATGCTATTCTTTTACAGTTCAAATTTTGACTATTCTTCTATAGGGCTGGGATTCTGCTCAGTTGGTAGAGCTCCATTCTGCAGTCTCTGTGGTCCTGCATTCAATTCCCAGCACCACAAAAATGGGAGAAGGATGTGGCAATCTACGTCCAAGGCAATCCCAAAACAATCAGCCATTGAAAACCCCATGAGGGTCGCTATGAGTTTGATACAACTCCGAACAACAATATCCCTTTATATGTCTATCCTTATGCTAAAGCCACACAACTTACTGTAGCTTTATTAGAAACATTGAAATAATATTTTTTAATTCTTTTACTTAGTTTATTTTGCTGAAACAATTATTTGTTTTTTAAGGTGTTTTTCTGGATCCCACACTCAATCCTTCTGGGTCAGATTAGGACAATTATGAAGCCTTGGGAATTTAAAGAGAACAATTCCCAATGAAATTTAAAGTGAAAGGTTGTGTGTTTAAATGAGACCCAGGAACATCTTTCCTAAAATTCACATTTAAAAATAGAGAAAGTAGGCCACTTTTTTTTTTTTTTTTGAGACTACTTATTTTGCTCCTCCTCTATTAGTTGGCAAAATGGGAAGCACTTCTAATTTTACTAGTTTTTCAATTGTTTACTTCATCAATAACTTAGGTAGCTCTGTGCAACATGAGTAGCTCTGCTTTATTCATATAAACTAGTTTTTCCATTTGTCTTTACCCCAATGCAATAAACATTTTTCCCTAAATCATTAAGTAAATTAATGTCTCTAAATGGAATTTCTAGGATTTAATGAGACCCATGTTGTAGCTAAGCAATCACTGTTTCTCTTCTACTTCCTCTTCTACTGCTATAGTCAAATGTGCATTTATTCCAATGGTCCATATTTACCCTAGGGCCATTTCTCTTTCACTTCTGCCCCTTTCTCCAACATGTTAGCAGATATAGTTTATTTCCTAAGTGTGTTGCAGTTAATATAAAATCCCAAAGTATGCCATGTAATGAGAAAAGCCTGAGAAGTAATGAAAAACATGAGACAATGGTAGTAGCAAGGTAAACCCTAATGTGGATTGCCTAATTACTTATATACTATTAAGAGAAAGGTAATAAGTCTATGAAAACATTTTTGAAATCCACAAGAATGTGTGAATATCTATTAGGAATAAAACAAAACAGAATAACAAAACAACAAGCTGGAGACTGTAAAATATAGTCTATAGGCAAGCTATGGATGAAAAGAACTGGTGTTTGAGTTTACTACAGGAATGGAGAACAGTACCTTAGCTGACTGTGGTGTTGAGAAATTTAGCCAAGCAGGAACAAAGTCATGCTGCGCCATTTAGTTCCAGTGTCTCTTTTCAGCAAGGTGAGGCATTCAACCTCATGGCCAGGATCTAAAAACGAGACAACTCCAATCACTCATGCTTGTAAGAATCCCATACCAAGATGTAAAAGGAGTCTGTGATTAACCTATGATTTCTCTTTACAAAAGACCTACCTTCTGACCTTCTCTACAGACTACTTACGGCTCCAAATCTCAGAGAGCTTCTAAACAAAAGCAATAGTCTCATATTGTTTCATATGACCAGAGGAAAAAAAATGTGACACAACTCTGGAAGGTTATATGAAAAAAGTGAATGCATTTTTGATTTTCATCAGAACTTGAAAAATAAACACCTACTTAAAACTACACTAGATCCTTATAAAAAGAGATTAGTCTGTTTCAGGTACTTGGTTTACTTCTGGCAGTAAAAAAAGGCAGTAAATAGGTAAGATCTTCCTAGAGAAGACACCACCTCTCAAAAACTTTTCCATTTAGTTCACATTCCTTTCCTCAAAAACCAATTAGTATCAGTTTTCCTAAGAGACCCACTGGTATACCCAAACCATCCCATCGAAAGTCTCCAAAATTAACTACTACAGAAAGCAAAAGATATTTTTCATGGTCCATATATATGAAGTTTTCTTTTAGAGTCAAGACATACAGAGAATATTTACCCCAGAGTATAACCTCTGTGGTCCTGTTTCCCGAACTCCTTGAATACGCCAGATGGATCTTCCACGTTTTTCTTGTTAAAAAGGTGCTTACATAGCCCGGCCAGATGCACGCCTTGTGATGAAGTGCAAAGAAGCTTGGCTCTGTGTGGCTCACTCCCTTAGTCCCCTCAATTGCTCATCCTAAACTATTTAGTTCCTGACACCTTTCCAAAAGGGGGAAAGGGAAAGGGGAAGGGGGAAGGGGAACATAAAATGTATTTGTTACATTTAAAAAAGGGGGGAAAGGGGAAAGAGCTCTTTCTATGTTCACCTCATTCAACTTCCTTGAGTAATGGCACTATGATATTGCTTAAATAGGCAATACATGGATATTTGCACAGTGAGTACAAACTGCTCATAACAAAGTCATAGCTAGAAAGACTGGTGGTTTCACAGGTGGGCAAGTAATGTCATCAAGGTAGTAGATCAAAAATATCACATTAAAGCACTATAAAAGATCTTGAGCAGTCAATTCCAGTGGCAAAACATCTACATGACAAAGCCTTACAATACAAATCTCATTATTCTTATGCCACTGCTAAAAACAGTGTGCAGGTATACATTTGTTTGTTTTAACCTTCAAAATCTAAGGACATACTCTTGTTTTTTATTTGTTTTTTAGAAAAAAGAATCAGATAATCAGATAGAAACTTGATATACTTCTCTCTCCACAGAATAGCAGCTTTCAAGGCAAATTTCTTGGTATAAAGCTCTTAAATGTACATTCTATTTCTTTGGTCTTCACTATTTATAAATTCAGAGCAAAATTAAAATCACAAGAAAGACAGTGGGTAAATGGTAATTCAGGAAGGACAATTCTAAAATGAGGATTTCTTCTCTTCAGTTTTTTGTATTTCACTTGTTCTCTTCCCAAAAACTGAACTGAGCTTCTGGAAGGAGATATGAAGAATCTTCTACTGTTTTCATGAAATCACTTATTATTTTGGATCCATCTCCATCATTACTTAATCATTAAAAAGGCCACTTGAATCTACCAATCTGTAAATGAAAAAACAAAAACAAAAACAAAAACAAAAAAACACAATCACAGGAGGCAAAAATCACTGTCATATATAATTGTTAAAATGGCACAAATGATCGATCAAACCAAGATTTTTGTGTCACCACCTGTAACAACTTAGTTGTTGTTGTTGTTAGGTGTTGTCAAGTCAGGTCCGACTCACAGCTACCCCACGTACAAGAGATCGAAACACTCCCCAATATTGTGCTATACCCGACACTGTGACAGTGTTTCTCTATTGTTCACAGGGGTTTCAATGGTAAATTGTTTCAGGATTGTATTGGGAGTGGGCTGCCAGGTTCTTCTCCTATTTATGCAGTGCTGGGGATGGAACTCATGGCCTCAGAGAATGCAGAAAAGCACTCTCCACCTGAATTAAATCCCAGTCCATAACAACTGGATAGAATTTTTTTTTGTTTTTTTACTGTGTGTTTTTTCATTTTATTTTATTGAGACAACATCTTCCTAGGTTGTCCATGATGGCCTCAAACTTGTGATTTTCCTGCCTCAGCCTCCCAGGTAGTGGGGATTCCAGGCACATGCCACCATCTTTATGTCTTTTTAGGATTTTAGAAAAGTTACCTGAACATAGTGTGACTTTTTTATGCAACCATTTCTCCAATTAGCTATCAAAGGTAATTCAGAAATGCAAATTAGTGGGTCTGTGTAGATTTAGATTTTTCTGTTGTAAATGAAGAGCTTGCCATAAGTAGTCAAAGAACCATACAGCTTGCTGGTATACTAATGCAGTCATCAATACCTAGTTATTTAGTACTATCCACAGCTAGATCCTTAGACCAAGATGTCACAGTATTCCTCAAGTATGATATTTATATTGCACAAATTTTTAGATAAAGGGCTATCAATTTAGAGATTTAAAGCTCTTATGAGATGACCCAAAAGTTTCTTTTGCAAATTCCCAACATTCTTCCAGGGGCTGTAAAGTCTTTTTGATATAATTTTTGTATCTTTGGACAATTTGGCCTGTGCTGGCAAATTCTAGTTTGGAGGATATTTCTCATTTATCCAACTTGGCAGCCTTGCTCTACTACTGTATTAAGTTCATGGGAATAAGGATACCAATCAAAGATGGTAAATATCTCTGAGGAACAATGGAGGGAAAAGAATCAAAATGAGGTCTCCGGATCAAAGTATATATGCAATAACATTAATTCTCAAGCTGAGTGAGGAGTACAAAACTATTCACTTATTCTCCACGCTTTCCATATTAAGCAATTTCATATTAAAGAGTATTAATAGGACAAGCACATAAAAATTAAGTGAAGATCTGAAAGTGTCTTGTAGGTTGAAATATACCTATCACCCACACTACTTATTCCCTGAGCACATGGAACAGTCATAAAAACAGACCATATGCTAGTAAAAAGAAACCTTAATTAGTTCCAACGAATAAAACATTTTATATACTGTGACCATGCTGTACTCAAATGAGAAAATGACTTTCTCTTATACCTTTTCTCCCTTTCCTTCCTGAAGAAATTCCATCTGAAAGTCATTAGGAGGAGTCAAACAAGGTAAGGATGTGTGGGCGACAGAAAAGGGAGCTGTAGAGGTACAAATGGGCCATTGAGTTTAACAAGGATATCCATGCAGGATGGAGTCTGAAGAAAAGTGTGTGTACATGTGTGCACGACAGTAGCCCAGCGTAGTGTCACTGCCCACTTAGCAGTGCAAGTGGCAGCCTGATGCAGACTGTGGGAGTTTGAGTGGGGTTAAGAAGATGTTCTGGCAGAGGGACAAGGCCAGGGGATTGAGGACTTCCACGAAGCAAGATGCCTTACAACAGATGTTACAATCAAGGGAGGTGGTGGTAATTTGAAGTTACTTACTGGGAATTAATCAAAAATAAAAAAAAAGATTAAGGAAAAATAAAACCTGTGTTTCTTGCTATGGGAGACAGGAGGGAAAGATAAATTTTAATACTCAAAGTAGAATGACAACACTACAAATAAACCTGCAATGTAACAGAACAGTATTTAATGGAAAATGAGTTTTAAAAATTCTTTTTAGAAAGAAAACTGCCACAGCCATTTCTAAACATATTGTCTGACAAGGCCTGGATATTGGGGAAGAGGGGTTCAAGGAACTCATCTTCCAAGAAATGGATGGGGATGGAGAACAGGAAAATGTGCTTTTTCCTTTCTAGGAAAAAGATTACTGCTTCTAATTATTATGATTATTTTATGTTTAGGACTAATACTCATAACTAATATTGTATTAAATAAACTCTAATGAAACAAATGCTGAAAGAATGACATGACTGAAGGAATTTGTAAATGAATTAGAAATAATGACCTCCAATTATAAAGGTTATGTGGACAATATTCTAGTCAAAGCTGATCAGCAACTTCCACCCTGGAACTCAAACATTAAGTGATTTATGCTTCAGCTGCAGCAGGCTGAGTTGTTAGCCCCTAATTGGATTGAAGTGGCCCAATTTATGATAGCTAAGGTTTACAAAGAAAGTATAGTACAATTAAAAGAAGACACAGGCCTGTTCCCTCAGTACAAAAGCCTCCTTGACAACTTTGGCTCCCAGCTGGGGAAAAGAGTGAATACACAACATGGAGAGGTGCTTATCTATCTAAAGGCAGACCTTGGTTCCCAACTATAGAAAAAAAGTAGAAGCTGATGTTTTGGTCCTGACCCTCCATTGCCTTACATAGAAACATATAATGAGCAAGGGGCTAAAGTGATAAATAAGAATAGAGTTCAAACACCCTATTATAGCTTATCATTTATAAAAAGCCTAAGAAGAAGTGGACCTTTCAGGTGTTTGTTATCTAACAATAATAAAGTTTATGCTTTGAACTATAGGTTGTTATGATTAACAAGTGCTTGTGAAACTTTGTTTCATGAATAACTGCATGTGCTATTCTTACTGCTTGCATGACCTAAGCCTAAAAAAAAATTGTATAAAACATTGAGCTGTTTGAAAAATAAACGGAATAGATTCACATAGCCTCCGAGCTACTGTGTCTGTTACCCATCACCGACTCCTCATTTGCCTTCGGGAATCCCTGGATCCTAGGCTGCAGCCTGACTGTGGCAGAAAACATCAAGGCTGGGCTTGTAGGTTGGTGGTAGAGTGCTTGCCCAAAAATGTACAAGCCCCTAGGTTTGATCCCTAGCACCAAAGTGTGTGTGTGTGTGGGGGGACCTACAAACAAACTGCTGTGCACCATGGCACATACCTGTATTACCAGCAACTATGGAGGCTGAGCCAAGAGGATTACAAGTTTGAGGCCAGAGGCAGCATGCACAACTTAGTGAGACTTTGCCTCAGGATAAAAAATAAAAAAGGGGTGAGGGGTGCAGCTCAGTGCTGGAGCACTTGCCTAGCATGCAGCATCCATAAGGCCCTAGATTCAACCTCAAAATTATTGCAAAAAGGGGGAGAAAAGATGAAGTCAGAAAAAATAGAGATAATTAGAGATGATGATGGTCATGATGATGATGATGATGATGATGATCTTTAAGACAAGGTCTTGCCACGTAGCCCAGGCTGGCCTTTGAATTCTACATGACACAAGACTAGCCTGCAACTAGCAATTCTCTTCCCTCTGCCTCCTAAGCACTGATATTCTAGGTGTGCGTCACCACGCATGGCAAAAAATTATTATTATTTTAAAGCAGATTAATAGAAGATAAACTGATAAAACTACTCAGGGGAAAAAAGATCCAAGGAAAAGAACACAGCATGAAAAGGAAAAAATAAAACAGATTAAGAAATATCACGGGCAGAAGAACATGAACAATTATAAGCTAATAAATGTGAAAACTCTAATCTAGGTACATTTCTGTGAAATGGCAAAAATGGCAGAGGAATAGAAAACCTGAATAGTTTTTCTTTTTTTCTTTTTGTGGTACTTGGAGTTTGAACCCAGAGCCTCCACATACTTTTGCAAGTGCTCTACCACCTGGCCACACCACTGGCCCTTATTTATTTATTTATTTATTTATTTATTTATTTACTTACTTATTGATTTGTGGTACTGGGGGGCTGAACACAAGGCCTTGTACATACTTTGCCAGTATTCTAGCACTGAGCTGCACCTCCAGGCCCTTTTTAAAAGATTTATCTAGAAACAGGGTCTCACTAAATTATGCAGGCTGCCTCTGGCCTCGAACTTGCAATCCTCCTGCCTTTGCCTCCTGAGTTTCTGGGATTACACACATGACCCATGATGCCCAGCATGCCTTTTTAATTTTCTTTATTGTGAATCAGGGTCTCACTAAGTTACACAGGCTGCCTCTGGCCTAGAACTCATGATCCTCCTGCCTCTGCCTCCCAAGTTGCTAGGATTATAGGTGTGTGCCCCAGCCTGGCTCCTGAATTATATATCACCTCAGGCACTTATAGATGTATCAGAAAAATCTTCCTCCCAAAAGGGTACCAGGTAAAAAAGAGATGCTCAATCTCTATCCCATAGGTTGCTTTTTTGAACAGAAAGTGTGTTGTTAGTGAGTTGGTGCAGGACAGGACTGAACATTGACTTCAATCAGGAGCTCCGGGCTAGTCTTTAGAAAGAACAGCTATGTTTGGGGATAATTCCCTTGATATTGGTTCTGTAGTATGGTCTGCAGATTTTCATCAAGAATGACTGCAAGACAGACTCTGGTGAAGACCAGATTTTCATACAAAGTAAAAAGAGCCAATTCACAAAATACTTAAGTGAATTGAAAGGATTTGGTAACTGATGGGATATGGGGGGTAAAGGAGAAAATAGGCTCTAATTTCTAAGCTTGTTCAACTAAGTAAATGAACTCATTAGAGAATAAATGCTGACTGGATCCTGTTTCTTTAGTAAAATCCATAGTTGTTTTTATAAAGGTCTATATCTGTGACTCCCACTAATATATGCATGGTGATACTATTACTGTAATAATTTTTTGGGTAAAATAACAATCAAATCAAGATTTCTAATGGAAAAGACATAATTGTTATACACTTTCTGTCATAAGAATTCTATCATAAGAATTGAACCTAAGTTCAACGTAGGGAGATGAATCACCCATAAGCTACAAAGGAAAATGCAATTTTAAACATAAACAATTTCCTCCTTTAAATACCTGCAGGCATAGTCCAGTTTCCAGTTGACACATATCACCTTTTCAGTCCTTCACATACCCACTCCTGAGTTTCTGTAGCAGAGTCCCAATTGAGGCAGAAATATTAACTAGGAATTCTTTGCTACTGCTATGAACATTCTAAAGATTGTATATATCCCATAACTCTAGTACTTACCACCTTGTTATACGAACTGATTATATATCATACAAGAATATGACCTGAGGATGCATGATAAATAAGTGTTTAGTGAAGGAAAATGCTGTGGTTTATATGCTGAGAGCCTACCAAAGGCCCATGTATTAAATGCTTTGCCCCAAGGTGATATATGTCCTTAAAAGGGATTGTAGAAACCTGGTCCACTCTGGTCTCTCTTGCTTCCTGGTCAGAAGAGCAGTTTTGCTCTGCCATGCATTTCTTGTCATGATATGTTGCCTTGCTACAAGCACAAAGCAACAGGGCCAACTAATCATGCACTGGAACCTCCAAAATTATGACCCAAATAAAATGTTTCTAAGTTAACTTATCTTGGGAATTTTTTCAGTGACAGAAAGCTAACACAGGACTAAGATGAAGAGGAAAGATAAAACAAATTCTTGTTCTGGAAGTAAACAACTAAAAGGAAACATGCCAAAAGGCTAATAATATTTTTATTAAGATGTTGAAATTATGGGATTTTTTTTTGGGGGGGGGCAGTATGTAAAGACTGAACCCAGGGCCTTGCACATATTTTGCAAGGACTCTGCTACTAGGTTGCACTCACAGCCCATTTTTTTGAGTCAGGGTCATGTTAAATTATGCAGGCTGCCTCTGGCCTCAAACTTGCAATCTTCCTGCTTCCACCTCTGGAGCTGTTGGGATTACAGGCATGTACCACCATATCCAGCTTGCTCTGTGAAATTTCTAATTGAAGTTCTTTAGTAACACCTTTTGGGGCCGTGTCTGTTTTAAAAGAATGAATATTTGCAGCTCAGTGGTAGAACACTTGTCTGGCACCGGTAAAGTTCTGGGTTCTACCTTCCAGTACTACAAAAAAATACAACAAAAACTACCCTAGAACTTTTATTTTTGACAGTCTGTTTGCTTATTGTCCTAAAACTTTTAGAAGACATGGAAGACTAGATTAGAGGGGTAATCAAGATTTTTTTTTGAATATTTTAAAATATGAGATATCGTGCATGTTCTCTGGAGCTCAAAGGAGAGATCTGTTTTACAGGCAGAATTTTGGGAAATGTTAGTATCTGGTAGATAATGTTGAAAGGGCAATGTCGAAAATTTTCAAGTTCTATTTATTACTTTTCCCTTTCCATTTGTCACTCTCCTGGTTCCAATTATTTTCCAATTAAAAAAAAAAAACCTACTTTCTGAGCTGGGCATATGTTTGTAATTCTAGCTATCTGGAAGACTGGGGCAGGAGGATAGCAAATTCAAGGACAGCTTGGACAACATAGTGAAACCCCTGTCAAGAACAAATACCTGCCCCTCCCCAGAGTTTCTTAGGCACTACTAGTCTCTTCCATCATCTACCTTACCCTAACCTGCTGGCTGACATTTTCTGTTTATAAATTCAGGGTCAAATGGTATCAGCCCTTGCTCTGAAATGTCTGGTCCCCCACCAACCACAGACTAGAATTTAAATCCCTCAGAATGATTAAGAAATAAGCCTTCACTTACTCCTCAAGCATGAACCTAATTTTCCTCTAATTCTCTATCTGGAAGTAATCTCCCCTTCTGAAATCCTAAAAGAGCTTTAATTATGCCTTTTAGGGCACTGACACTTTTTCCTTTCAGGAAATTGATAAATGTCTGTCTTAGCTGTTAAAAACATCTCACTTCTAAGAATCCTGCCTTCATCTTCTTTGAAATGCACATAGCCTTTATGTAGCATAATACTAGAGAATAGAAACTGGGACCTCATGAATACTAGGCATACGTTCCCCCACTTGCTGCAACCCCAGCCCACTCCTTTATTATTACGTTTATTCTGAGACAGAGTCTTGCTAAGTTGCACAGGCTGCCTCTGGCCTCAAACACATGATCCTCCTGCCTCAGCCCTCCAAGTTATTGGGATTACACACATGCCCCACAGCACCCAGCTTGATAAATGTTTATAAATTATAATATAGCAAGGGTACAGAGAAACTAGACCAACATACATTGCTGATGAAATTATAAAATATTGCAGCTGCTATGGAAAAGAATTCTTCAAGATAATTACACACTGAACTAGCATATAGCCTAATGATTCCACTCACAGGTATAGCTTGGGCTACATAGCAAGAGCCTGTCAAAAAAAAAAAAAAAAAAAAAAAAAAAAAAAAAAAAAAAAAAAAAAAAAAAAAAAAAAAAAAAAAAAAAAAAAAAAAAAAAGCCAGACATAATGATATACTCCTGTGATCCCAGCAACTCAGGAGACAGAGGCAAGAGAATCATGAACTTGAGCCCAGACGTAACCTGCAGCTCAGTGGTATTTGCTTTGCAAGCACAAAGCCCTACGTTCAATCCCTCAGTAGTGATTTGTCCACATAAACATTTGTACATGAATGTTCACAGCAGCTTTATTTTTATTTTTATTTTATTTTTATTTCATTTTATGCTATTTAAAATTGTTCAAAATGTGCAAATTTGCATTAACAAATTAAATTTGTAAAAGTTACTCATGAGTTACAGACATCCAGTTCTGAAGATAGTCAAGATAATTAGTGTAGAATATGTACTTTCCATTTTCTCCCAATTGAAAATTCATATCATTTTAATCATAAATATACTGTCCTAAGTATATCATCTTGTCATGAAACATGAAGGCAAAAGTAGGGTAAAGACTGGTATTACACTATTTAGTTTTTGACATTCTAGGCATTATTGACTCTTAAAGAGATAATGTTTTCCTTAATGTATGGGAGTGTTAGGCAGAATGTAAGAAAGCATTTACCCCATATCCTGACCATCACATTAACTGAAATGAAAACATTGCACTGTGCATTAGAGGAAGTTGATAGAGTCTCTGAAGTAATTCCATCTCCCAGCTAGTTAACTCTTTTTTTCTCTCTTTTAAGTTAAACTGCTACCTCATTGACTGGCTTTAATGAATTTTTAGTAATATAAAGAGCAGATTAGAAATAAAGAACTAGTTTCTAAATGAGTAGAGAAGCCAGCAGGCCACTATGGAAAAGAGGTAGGTTTGGAGCTCTTTCTAGTCATTATATTTATCAAAATGTAGCCAAAGGAATGGGAGGCTAACTCTGAGGAACAGTTGCTACTGTAGTATAGATTCTAGATGGGCGTGGCACTAGGGAAATTGCTGTTGCTGCCTCTACTGGTATTGGTAAGTTCCTTATTTGGTTCTTTCAACTTATTTGTGTTGGTCACAGCAGCTTTATTCACAGTAGCCATGAGCAGAAACAACCCAAATGTCCATCAACAAATGAATGGATTAAAAAGAACACAGTATAACATATAACAGACTGTTGTTATTATTTTCTAAGACAGAGGCTCTCTATGCAGTCCAGGCCGGCCTCGAATTCATGATCCTCCTGCCTTACCCACCTAAGTTCTGGAGTTATAGGCATGCACCACCATACCCAGTTAAACAATTATTTAGCTATAAAAATGAAGCACTATCCAGGCACTTTAGCACATGCTTGTGATCCTATAAGTATAGTACTTGCCCAGAATGCATAAGATCCTGAGTTCAATCCCCTAGTACTTGGGGGGGGGGGGGTGGATCACTGACACATGATACAACATGAAACTTGAAAGCATTATTCTAAGTTTTCACAGAGGGAATAACAAGTAAAAACAAAGAAAGGCTGGGGATTTAGCTCAGTGGTAGAGTGTATGTCATGGTACAAGGTGCTGGGGTATGTCCCAAGAACCAAAGGGGGTAAAAAAACAATACTAAGTTAAAAGACGGGCTGGGATTTAGCTCAGTTGGTAGAGTGCTGCGCTGCAGTCTCTGAAGTTCCGAGTTCAATTCCCAGCACTGCAAAAATGAGAGAAGGGCCTGGCAATCCACTCCCAACGCAATCCCGAAACAGTCAGCCATTGAAAACCCTGTGAGGGTCGCTATGAGTCGGATACCGACTCGACGGCACCTAACAACAACAACAAAGTTAAAAGAGGCAGGCCCAAAATGTTACACATGATTTCATTTACATAAATCATCCAACCCACAGAAATACAAATCAACGGTAATGAGGGGCTGAAGGGAGGGGAAGGAATAAAGTGTGACTGCTTAATACATAAGAGGCTTCAAATTGGGGTAGTAAAAACATTCTGGAATTAGTGGTGACAATTGCACAACACTGTGAATATACTTCATGTCACTGAATTGTACACTTTTCAAAAAGGCTACGATTTTTTTTCAGTGTTGGGCGTTGAACCTAGGTCCTCAAGCATGCTAGGCAAGCACTCTACCACTGAGTAGCACTCCCAGATCCCTTTTTTATTTTTGTTTTTTAATTTTTTTTTTCAACTTTTGAGACAGGAACCCTATAAGTTTCACAGGCTGGATTCTGGCCTCGAACCTGCAATCCTCCTGCCTCTGTCTCCCAAGTTACTGGGCTTATAGGCATGTGCCATAGCACCCAGCATGATGGTAAATGTTAAACGTGTTTTCTCAAAATTAAAAATTTTAAACAAAAATTATTAAAATAATATTTTTAAATATAGCAGATGCTCTACATCAGCCATTCTTTTTTTTTTTTTTTTTTTTTTTTTTTTTGCGGTACTGGGGGTTGAACCCAAGGCCTCCTGCTTGCATGCTCTGCAAGTGCTAGTCCACTGAGCTGCACCCTCAGCCCATATTTTTACTTTTTTGAGACAGGGTCTCACTAAATTATGCAGACTGCCTCTGGTCTTGACCTTGCAATCCTTCTACCTCCACCTCCTGAGCCGTTGGGATTACAGGCGTGCGCCACCAAGCCCTGCCAGCCATTCTTTTTCAGGCTACATATAAGTGCTTTTGCTCCTTCCTTGCCATGTACATATAAAATCAACTGTATCTGAACGTTTGATCTAACCATTTTTAACAGTTTGGATCTGGAATGTTTATCAAAGTTTCATCTGTAAGTCTTGGTCCCCAATGCAGCAGTGTTCAGAAGTGACTGGATCATAATGGCTCTAACCTTATGAATGGATTAATCCATTGATGGATTCATAGCTGAATAAACTTTTGGAAGGTGGTGGTTACTATCGGAGGTGGGGTCTAGTTGAAGGAAGGAGGTCACTTAAGACATATACTTGAAAGATGTACTTCTCCTCCCCCTTCCTCACCCCCTTCCTTGCTGCCATGTGGTGAGCAGCCACACTTTGCTATACTCTTCTATCATGATGTACTGCCTCACCACAGGCCTAGAAACAGAGCCAAGTGCCCATGGACTGAAACTGCTGAAATTGTGAGCCAAAATACATCTTTCCTCATTTAAGTTGATTTTCTAGATATTTTGTCACAGTGACAGAAAGTTGCCTAATACTGGTACCAAGAAGTGGGAGCTGTGATTCTAGTTTACTATGTAATTCAGAAGTCTATGGAAGTTTGGCTGTAATGCCAAAGTTTTTCTTTTAACAGCCTATAGGAAAATTAAAAAAAAAAAAGGCACTGACTTTTAGCCAGTTTTTGTTTACATTTGGCTCCACAAACTATCTTTGAAGTACAAGAGTCACATATATAATTTGGTCATTTGATGCAGCCTTCTTCAGTAAAAGTTTTTAAGTACACTCTAGAAATTGAGAGACATAATGACTGGATAACTAATAATTTTACAAATCAGGTAGTTTACAATTGGTATATCCCACAGAACTGAAAAAGTATATAATTTAGTCCTCAGATAAAATTAAAAACAATCTGACAATGGATTATGACGTGATTTTTGGCAAATAAAAGGATTCAAAGAGTTGTATGGCACTGATACAACAAGCAGTATAATGTACAACAATATTAGAACTTGGATCCACAAAGGTGAAAACGTGAAGTTGGTCCAATACTGAACTCTTGGTTTTTTTATTTTTGTTTTTGCAGTGCTTGGGGTTGAACCCAGGGAGGGCCTTGCACATACTTAGCAAGTGCTCTACCACTGGGTTGATGGGATTATAGGCATGAGCCATGATGCCAAAACTCCCCCTTACAGAACTCATTTTAATAGATAACATTTTCCCATAGCAGCGATCATCCATTTTCATCCACTGATCTCATACCTGAAGAATGCTATCTGGCACACAGTAGATGATGTTTCCCAAATAACTACATAAGTAAATGAACTGCTAACAAGGTAGTACAACTTCAACTTCATAAAGTAATATCATATTGCTTTCCAACCAAGTTGTTAGCCAGTTTGCACCACCAGGAGCAGTATTTAAAGAATTCAGTTTGCGCTGGGCGCAGTGGCGCACACCTGTGATCCCAGCGGCTTGGGAGGCGGAGGCAGGAGGATCCCAAGTTTGAGACCAGAGGCAGTCTGCCTCTGCTTAATTTAGCAAGACCCTGTCTCAAAAAGTTAAAAAATGGGCTGGAGGCAGCAGCTCAGTGGTCCAGCACTTGCAAAGCATGCAAGTGTGAGGCCCTGGGTCCAACTTCTAGTATCACAAAAAAAAAAAAAAAAAAAAAAAAAATTCAGTTTGCAGCCTCTACCCTCACCAAGATGCATATTGTTAGACTGGACGTTATCTTTTGTTTGTTGGTGGGTATAAAATGCTTACCATTTTATGAGGTCTTCACTTGCAGTTTTTAATCTAACAGTATGTTTCTTGTCATTCTCTTTTTCTTTCCATCCCTCCTTCCTTAGGCAGGGTCTCACTACGTTACCTCAGTTGGCTTCAAACTCCTAGACTTAAGTGATGTTCCTGCCTCAGTGTTCTGACTAAAAGCATGTGCCACCATTCCTAAGACTTTTGTGTGTGTGGTAGTAGGGACAGAACCCAGAGCCTTGTGAATGCTAGACAAGCTTTCTAACACTAAGTTTTATCCCTAACCTCTATAAAGTTCCTGTTCTTACCTAAATGACTAAGAAAACACAGTATGACCTATGAAGACATGTGTTACAAATATCGTTCTCCCATTCATGGGTTGTCTCTCTTTACTATGTCTTTTGATGAACAAAAGTTCTTAATTTTAGTCAAAGTTATACATCATTTCCTTTATGATTTATATTTGTATCTTATTATTATTTGAGATAGGGTATCACTATGTAGCCCAGGCTGGCTTCAAACTCATGATCTTCCAGCCTTAGCCTCCTGAGTACAGGAATTACAAGGTTATTCTCCTTTCCCTTAATAACATCTTTATCAAAAACCTTGGTTATTGGCTCTTGCATATAAATTTTAAAACAAGCATATCAAATTTGAGGGACAAAATCTGTTTATGACACTGCTTGAAAAAACTATGAATCTAGATCAATGTGGGAGAACTGACATCTTTATAATAAATTTTCTAAATCATGAGCACGATAAATCTCTTGTATAGATGGTAATGGTGGTCACTGTTGTCATAGTCTCCTATCTCCTCCTCTTCTCCTTTTTAAATCTATTGTTTTATGGAGATAGCATCTTGCTAAGTAGCCCAGGCTGGCCTTGAACTTATTGTCTGGCTTTGACCTCCTAGGTATAAAAGGATTACAGGTTTGTCCTACCATGCCCTGCTTAGGTCTTCATTAACATCTCCAAATAGGTCTTCAAATATCTTCAAAATTTCTCCACAAAGATCTTGCATAAATCTTAAAAAACCCATATTGTTATTTCCCTTACCTGACTTTTTGCTATTGGTATAAAATTATGTCCAGTCATCCTGCCACACTGTTATAAGTTCTAATAATTTGGTGCAATCCACAAACAGTGACAGAGAAACTCTTTGGACATGCTTTTAGGTGCCTATCAGACATTAAGTGGAGATGTTAAATAAGACAGCTAGCTGTGAATCTGTAGTTCATGGCAGAACTACACACAGTAGAGGCATAAGATCACCCATGAATGTGAATGTAGACAGAACTTCGGTATAAAGACTGGGGAGTCAGAGAGGAAAAAAAAAGGGTGAGGATCCAGAAGCTAAGCAGAAAAATGTTCCAAGAAGGAACTGAATGCTGTATCAAATGCTATTAAGATGAAAGACTGAAGCCGGGCATGGTGGCACATGCCTGTAGTCCTAGTGCCTGGGGAGGTGGAGGTAGGAGGGTCACAAGTTCGAGACCAGAGGTAGTCTGCATAATTTAGCGAGACCCTGTCTCAAAACCCTGTCTCAAAAAAGTAAAAATTGGGCTGGGCATGCAACTCAGTGGTCCAGCACTTGCAAAGCATGCAAGTACAAGGCCCTGGGGTTCAACCCCCAGTACCACAAAATAAAATAAAATAAAATAAGATGAAAGACTGAATATTGGCCATTGGATTTAGCAACATGGAAATGTCAGACCATCTTGGAAAGGCATAAAACTAAAAGCCTGATTCAAGTGGATTCAAAAGGGAAGAAATTGGAAGCTACAAGTATAGACAACCTTTGAGAAGTATTGCTGCAGATTGGACAAATGGAGTGGTTAGAAAGAGATAATGCTAGCAAAGGTTGCTTTGGTGCATATGAATGCCCTAGTTGTTGCTGCTGTTAGATACTATCGAGTTGGGTCTGACTCATGGTGACCCTATGTACAACAGATGAAACACTACGCAACACTGCAATGTCCAGCACTATTGTCAGTGTCTGTCTACTATTCACAGGGTTTCCAACGGCTGATTGTTTCGGATGTGGGCTGCTAGGTCCTTCTCCCAAGCCTACAGCACAAGGTATTCCCAGGTGGTCTCCCACTGAAGGACTAACCAGGCCAAATTCTGCTTAGCTTCCAAGATATGACAAGATCAGACACTAGGGTGTGTGGCTGTGGGCATGTAATAGGTAGGAAGACAGAGTTCCTGAGTACTACCTTCAGTAAAAACTTAGAAAGTCTATTCTTAGAGTTTCAATCTTCTCAATGAACTATAAAGCAAGCCTTTCAGCTAATTGTGAAGATAGGTGCAGGGAGTTACAAAGTTTCAGAAGTGTTAAGATATAAAACTGGAGAGTGAAGGAAAGATATACAGAAATTTCCCAGTACAAATAAGTGCTCAGACATATAAGGTATCGTGAATTTAAACAAAGACTAGTCAGCATAATTGTATAGTTTAAATTATCTAATCCAGGGGTCCCCAAACCCTGCTAGTGCTCCATGGTCTATAAAGAACTGGGCCACACAGCTGGAGGTGAGCAGCAGGCTAGAATGTAAAGCTTCATCTGTAGCTTTAGCCACTCTCCATCACTCGCATTACTGCCTGAGTTCTACCTTCTGTCAGATTCTGTAGATCAATGGTGGCATTAGACTCTCATAGGAGCAGGAACCCTACTGTGAACTGCATATTTGAGGGACCTAGGTTGGGCATTCCTTATGAGAATCTAATGCCTGATGATCTGAAGTGCAGCTGAGGTGGTGATGTTAGTGCTGAGGAGTGACTGCAAATACAGATTAACACCAGCAGAGAGGTTTGATTGCACAGAGACCATAATAAACCAATTGCTTGCACATTCATATCAAAACCCTACCAGCAAATAGCAAGTAACAATAAAGCTACATCTGGTGACAGGATTTAAGTTAGACTAACACTTATTTTAGTCCACACATGGACTAAATAATTACCCCATTATTTTACCACTTCCACCTGCCCCTCTTTCCCATACTGTGCACTTGTTTCAAGTTTTTGCAAGCCCACAAACTAACCTGAGTCAAAATGAGTTAAAAACATACATCACTGGAGAGCTTCTTTGAAAAGGAAGAAAGATCCAACGATGAGACCCTAAGATTGCCAACAAAAGGAAAGTTGCATTTAAAAGAAAATACCAAGAGTCCTACTTAAATTATGGGTTCACTGCAATAATAGGTGCTTCACATTTTCCAAGCATACTGTGGATGATACCATGTATTTGTCAGTCTAATCCATACCCTTTCAACAGGTGAGGATCAGAATCATGTGTGGATTGGTTTGCAGTCAGGAGCTCAATCTGCATGATTCTACTCTGCACACAAATTTAATCTGCATCTCATTTTGTAGCTCTCTAAAACTGTTGAAAGATTTGATTCAAGGATATATGGTATGTGGTGACTGGCTATCCAACCAAGCCATGAAACCTTCAAACGTGCTTCCTCACATGGAGCCCAATGCACCCTGCATTAAAAGATAAGTCCTTGTAGTTTTTCAAAAGAAAATATGTGAACATTAAGAACAGAAACAATTACTGAAGGCGACCACTTTATCAAATGTGTATGTACTGAGAGCATCATTCTTAGTGGCTAACCACGATGCTAAAACTAACCCGTTTACTATTGGTGAAGAGTTGATCCTGCCTAAGGACATTTGTTGTGAACTTTTAGGAGACAACGCAGTTTGAATGATGACACATGTTCCTCTTTTGGCTAGCACCATAACTAGATGAACTGATGAAAGAGCAGAGGATACTGAAGTGAAATTGTTAGAGAGAACTGATGAGTCACCATGGTACGTAATCCATGTTGACGAATCTACTGATGTTGACAAGGCTACAATGCTTGTTATAGAGCAATATATTTTCAGGAGGATGGGCAGAAGAAAATTTTTGTGTGTACTTTTGTGGCCAGCCAATAATACAGCTGCAGAACTATTCAAGTCTTTGAATGATTCTATATCAGGAACACTGAATTGGTCATTCTGTGTTGGTATATGTATGGATGGAGTGGCTGCCATAACTGAACATCTTTTTGGTTCCACTACTTCAGTTAGATGAACTTGCAGCCGTAGCCCTGTAGCATCTGATCCTGTCAGATCTCGGAAGCTAAGCAGGGTCAGGTCTGGTTAGTACTTGGATGGGAGACTGCCTGGGAACACAAGGTACTGTAGGCTTGGGAGATGGACTAAGCAACTGACTCCCAAAAATCAATCTGCCATTGAAAACCCTATGAACAGCAGAGCAGCACTGACAATAGTGTTTACCCTGTTGTATACAGGGTTGCTATGAGTCGGATACCAACTCGATGGCACTAACAACAACAACTTCAGTTAGAAGTCACTTCTGAGTGGGAGTCTACATACTGTGTCACCCATAGAGAAATGCTGGTTAGCTGAAAAATGTCACCTGAACTTAACATTTTGTACTTACAGGATGTGATTAAAATTATCAACCACATTAAAGTACAGGGGCTGGGATTTAGCTCAGTTGGTAGAGCACTGCGCTGCAATCTCTGAGGTCCTGAGTTCAATTCCCAGCACCACAAAAATGGGAGAAGGGCCTGGCAATCCACTCCCAAGGCAATCCGGAAACAGCCATTGAAAACCCTATGAGGGTTGCTATGAGTTGGATACAGACTCGACAGCACCTAACAACAACATTAAAGTACATGCCCTTAACTCACACCTGTTTGTGAAGCTCTATAAGGAGATGGATGCAGAACATACACATAATCTCTTATACACAGAGGTAAAATGGCTTTCTTTTTTCTTTTTCTTTTTTTTTTTTTTGTGATACTAGGGGTTGAACCCAGGGCCTCACACTTGTATGCTTTGCAAGTGCTGGACCATAGAGCTGCACCCTCAGCCCATTTCTTTACTTTTTGAGACAGGATCTCACTAAAATACACAGACTGCCTCTGGTCTTGAACTTGCGATCCTCCTGCCTCTGCCTCCGGAATTGCTAGGATAACAGGTGTACACCACAGCACCTGGCTGTGAAATGGCTTTCTAAAGGCAGAACATTGGCCATAGTTTTTGAGTTATGACAGCCACTTGAGATTTCTTTTAGAAAAACAGTTGCTACTGGTAGCACATTTCAGTGACACAAAACGGGCTGAATAATTTGTTTACTTATGTGACATACTCAACCTGCTCAATGAACTCAAAAGAGTTTGAGCAATACTTCCCAACTACAAAAGATTCCCTAGTTGGGAAGGAATGGATCTGTGAACTATGTGTGAAAAAGCCAGGTGAATCAACTTTGTGCTAGATGATGAAGAACTGCTTAAATCACAAATGATACTGGCCTTTGTTTGATACATCTTCAAATTTCCGTATGTTCTTGGTTAAAGACAAGGCACAAACAAAAGCAGTGAAAATATTGCTTCCATTTCCAACATCCTACCTTTATGAGGGCTGGGATTTGGCTCAGTTAGTAGAGTGCTGCGTTGCAGTCTCTGAGGTCCGAGTTCAATTCCCAGCACCGCAAAAATGAGAGAAGGACCTGGTAATCCACTCCCAAGGCAATCCCAAAACAGTCAGCCATTGAAAACCCTATGAGGGTCGCTATGAGTCAGATACCGACTTGACAGCACCTAACAACAACAACAACCTTTGTGAAGCAAGGTTTTCTGCAGTGACAGCAGCCAAAATGAGATTACAGAATAGATTGGACATAAACAATGAACTGTGGTGTCTTCTATTACCCTCAGATGAGACCATCTAGTAGCAGAAAAACAAGCTCAGGGCTCCCACTGATTCTGCATTATGGTGAGTTTTATAATCATTTCATTAAGTATTACAATGTAATAATATTAGAAATAAAGTGCATAACAGATGTAATGGGCTTTAATCATCCTGAAATCACCCCTCCCAGTCCATAGAAAAATTGTCTACCACAAAACTGGTCCCTGGTACCAAAAAGGTTGGGGACTGCTGATCTAATCTAACATGTTGTTGTAATTGTTAGGTGCCAACAGGTTGGGTCTGACTCATAGCAACTCTACGTACAATAGACAAAATATTACCTGATGATGTGCCATGCCCTGCACTACTGTCAGTGCTTCTCTTCTATTCATAAGGTTTTCAATGGCTGATTGTTTTTGGGAGTGGGCTGCCAGGTCCTTCTCCCAAGCCTACAACACTTGCTACTCCCAAGTAGTCTCCCATTCAAGTACTAACCAGGTCTGACTGTGTTTACCTTCTGAGATTTGACAAGATCAGATGCCAGAGTGCTACAGCTGCAGGCAATCTACCATGATACTCTCAATTTGCATGTTATTTTCTTACTTATACCCAAGTCACATAACTCCAATGTCAGAAAAATCCCAATTCTTGCTTAGTCTGCCCATCATTCATGAAGCTGATTTTGGTTGAAGAAACAAAACTCGGCTTTCATACATTTTTATTCTCTATGACGGGCTGGGATTTAGCTCAGTTGGCAGAGTGCCACTCTGCAGTCTCTGAGGTCCTGGATTCAATTCCCAGCACTGCAAAAATGGGAGAAGGGCATGGCAATCCACTCCTGAGGCAGTATCATAACAATCAGCCATTGAAAACCCTATGAGGGTCGCTATGAGCCAGACACGACTCGATGGCACCTAACAACAACAACATTCTCTATGACAAAGAATCCTAGCCAATATACTTTGAAAAGCCAAGTTGTGAATCACCTACCTCAGTGGCTTATACTGCTGACACATTCTGGGGCCTTGCGTGGTTTTGTGACATTACACCATTAGTCTAGTAGTTGTCAAACCTCCATTGCATCAACCTATAAACTTTCAAAAAACGTTGTGAAGTCTGGACGTTGGTGGTGGTGCACTCCTGTAATCCCAGCTACTCAGGAGGCTGAGGCAAAAGGATTACAAGTTCAAAGCCAGCCCTGTATCAAAAAGGGCTGGAAGTGTAGTTCATGGCAGAGTGTTTGCCTCACTTGTGTAAGGCCCTTGGTTCAATCTTCAGTACTGCAAAATGAATGAATGAAAGAAAGAAAGAAAGAAAGAGGGAGGGAGGGAGGGAGGGAGGGAGGGAAAAGGAAAAGGAAAGGAAAGGAAAGGAAAGGAAAGAAAATTGTGAGGACTGACACAGGTTGCAATTTTATTTGGACAAGTAGAACATTGCCTGCTGCCATACCATCCTGGTATCTGATCCCATCAGATCTTGGAAACTAAGCAAGGTCGGGCCTGGTTTAGTCCTTGGATGAGAGACTGCCTGAGAACACCAGGTGCTGAAGGCTTAGAAGAACTTGGCAACCCACTCCCAAAAAACACCCAAACTGTTGAAAACTATATGAATAACAGAGAACCACAGATATACTGCCAGACATGGTACAGTGTTCAAGAATGTTCCGTCTGGCCGGGTGTGGTGGCACATGGCTGTAATCCCAGCAACTCTGGAGGCAGAGGCAGGAGGATCGCAAGTTCAAGACCTGAGGCAGTCTGCATAATTTAGCAAGACTCTGTCTCAAAAAAAAAAAAAAAAAAAAAAGTAAAAAAATGGGCTGGGGGTGCAACACAGTGGTACAGCACTTGCAAAGCATGCAAGCATGAGGCCCTGGGTTCAACCCACAGGACTACAAAAAGTGTGTTTCATCTCTTGTACACAGGGTCACTGTGAGTCAGACACAACTCAATGGCACCTAACAACAAAGTGGAACATTAAAAAAAAAAACAATTTCATAAAAGGCGATAGTGTCATAAAAGACACATCCTGAGAGGAGGGAAAAAAAAAATCTCATCTTAAAGAAAAGTTAGCAATTTTATACCAGTAATAGTCATGAAGGACTGGTGAAATCTTTTTCAGAGAGCAGCTGGAGTGGCAATCACTAACTTAATATATTCTGATCTCTCTACCTAGTGATTACTTCTTTTCTTCTTTTTTAATCCTATAGTTTCTTAATGTTTTGATGGGGCTCTTTTCGTTTCTCTGTACTCTTCTTAATCATATTATTCATTTTCAAATCTTCAGAGGTCTCATCTCTTAAGTGGGTTATTTAAATCCCTGCATTATAGCATGCACATACTATACTCAAGCTCTCATTACAACATGTTACATTTATTACAAATATATCTCCCCTACAAATGACATACTTGGTAAGGACTAATAGGAAATGGGATAATCTCTTCATATAGCCAAGGTCTACACCAGACACCCAATAAATGATCATTTCTTTTTAAAAGAAGTATTGACAGAGCCATCAACTGGTATCTTCTTTATCTTACGGTTCTTAAAAGTTCTTAAACGTTAGTTCACCTTTCTAGTACATGCAAGGTCATGGGCTGGATCACCAGCATCACTAAAGAGTTCTCATTAAGCATTCCTTAAACTGCAGAGCCGACGAACATAACTGCCGTATCCTCAGATATTCACTAGCTATAACATTTCCTTTGAAAACCTAATGACTTGCAAAGAAACCTATATAGGCTTAAATGGTTACCACTTCCACTTCTTCCACAGGACTATGTAAACTGTACAGTAGTCTATACCCATTTTCAAACTGCCTGCACACAGTGTTTCTCTCCCAAGTCCTTAAAAAGAACTCAAGGGATAATGGCACCTTGACTGCTTTTAATCCTCATATCAACAGTTCAGTACAGAAATGGCCCCAAACCATTTTCTACCTTAGTATTTATACAGAACTGTCATATGATCCATCAATGAAAGCAGAGTGCCAAAGAAACACCTGCACTCACATGTTTATTGCAGCACTATTCACAATAGCCAAGATACACAATCAACCTAAGTGTGCACTGACAGATAATGGATAAAGAAAATGTAGTACACATACACAATGGGATATTATTCAGACATTAAAAATGAAAATGTGTCATTTGTAGCAATATGGATGGAAATGAAGTGAAAGAAGACAGGCATAGAAAAATAAACACCAAATGTTCTCCCTTATATGTGGAAGCTAAAAAGGTAATCTCATAGAACAGATAATAGCATGGTGGTTACCTGAGCCTGAGACAGGTGGGTGTTGGGGGTGGCGTTGGTAAGACCACAGTTAACAGGTATGGAGGGCACGAACAGCTGGATAGGAGCAATAACTTCTAATAATTTATAGCATAATGGGATAACTATGGTTGAAAACAATTAACTGTATATTCCCCCAGCCGACAACCAATACTGAGGGTTTAACCTTGACTATGCTAAGCAAGTGCCCTATCACTGAACTGTATTCCCTCCCCCTATTTTTTATTTTGTAGTACTGGAGGTTTGAACCCAGGGCCTCAGTGCATACTGGGCAGCTGCTCTATCACTGAACTGTACCCCAAGTCCCCTTTTTATTTATTTTGAGACAGGGTATCTCTAAGTTGTGTAGGCTGCTTCTGGCCTGGAACTGCAATCCTCTTGTCTCAGCCTCCCAAGTGTTTGGGATTACAGGCATGCCCCATGGCACCTGGCTTAATTGCATATTTCAAAACAGCCAAAATGCTTCTAACACAAAGAACACTCATAGCAACCCTCATAGGGTTTTCAATGGCTGATTGTTTCGGGATTGCTTTGGGAGTGGATTGCCATGTCCTTCTCCCATTTTTGTGGTGCTGGGAATCAAACGGAGGACTTCAGAGACAGCAGAGCGGCACTCAACTGAACTAAATCCTAGCCCTACATACTGTATAGATGTAATGAAATGTCACACTATACTCCATAAGAATGTAAAATTACCACTGTCAATTAAAAAAATTTTTTTAATATATTTAAAGAAACCCTCAGAATTTCTGAGGAAAACGAAATTTGAGCATGTCCTTCAATAAATGAGAAAGGTATATAAGATCTTTTAGGATGTTTTCAACTATGACATTTCTGTATGTTAACACAATACCAACATCGTTATTTGGGCTTGGATTTAGCTCAGTTAGTAGAGAGCTGTGCTGCAGTCTCTGAGGCCCTGAGTTCGATTCCCAGCACCACAAAAATGGGAGAAGGACCTGGCAATCCACTCCCAAGGCAATCCCCAAACAGTCAGCCACTGAAAACCCTATGAGGGTCGCTATGAGTCAGATACCTAACTCGAAGGCACCTAACAACAACAACAGCATGATTATTAAAACATATATGTGTACATATAAAATGTATATGTTGTTGTTTTGTTAAGTGCCGTCGAGTTGGTATCCGACTCATAGAGACCCTCATAGGGTTTTCAGTGGCTGACTGTTTTGGGATTGCCTTTGGGAGTGGATTGCCAGGTCCTTCTCCCATTTTTGTGGTGTTGGGAATTGAA
Organism: Pedetes capensis; assembly: GCA_007922755.1. Classification (NCBI taxonomy): domain Eukaryota; kingdom Metazoa; phylum Chordata; class Mammalia; order Rodentia; family Pedetidae; genus Pedetes; species Pedetes capensis. The sequence continues at coordinate 54,656 of VMDO01010823.1, forward strand.
CTCGGGACCTCAGAGACTGCAGTGCAGCACTCTACCAACTGAGCCAAAGCCCAGCCCCAAAATGTATATACATTATATGAATTCAGTAAATGAAAAAAGTTCTATTTTTATTCTATATTCTACTTCTACTACACACTCAATGATCACAATATTTCTGTCAAAAAATATAATTTTGGATACTTAATATATTAACCTGCTCATAGGAGATGCTTTAGTGAACTCATGTTAAGTGAAATAAATGTTACAGATATGTGAAATAATACAAAGCAGCACACAGGAAGCATTATCTTGACCTACTAAATCATACTTTTAAAGCCTGAATCAAATCATGAGATTCTATCTTATGAACCTATCAAACTGGCAAAAACAAGTTTTGAAGTACTGATGAAGATGTGGTACAAAGAAAAAGTTCTCATACATTGCTGGTGAAGTATAAACTGATACATGACCACTTTGGAAAACAGTTTGACAAAAAATGAGTTGCCATTCTTTTTCTATGACTCTATGACTTGCTGTATTAGTCCACTTTTATGCTGCTATAACATAGTAACCGAGACTGGGTAATTTATGAAGACCAAAGATTTACTTTTCACAATTCTAAAGCTGCAAAGTCCAAGGTTGAAAAGCCCTCATATAGGGATGGCCTTCTTGTTGTATAATCCACAGTGGAAGGGCAAGAAAACAAAGGAGGGAAGGAGAGTAAAGGAGGCTTGAACTCATCCTTTTATCGGGGACCCACTCCTAAGACAATCTACTCCAAAGGTAAGAGCATTAATTCATTCATGAGGGCAAAGCAGTCATGATTTAATCACCTCTTAAAGAGCCCACCTCTCAACACTGTTACCTTGGAGATTAAGTTTCCAACATATGCTCTTGGGGAACACATTAAAACCACAGTACCCACCAATCCTAATCACAAATGATCACAAGAAGTATTGATACACACCAGAATATGGATGACCCTAGAAAGTATACATGAAAAAAGCCAGACACAAAAGACCACATAGTACATGATTTTGGATATATGGAATGTCCAGAATAAGTAAATCCAAAGAGACAGAAAGTAGATTAGCAGTTGCCTAGGGTTGAAGAAGTGCTAATGGCTATACATTTCTTTCTGAAATAATAAAAATGTTCTAAAATTAGTTGTGATCACTGCACTCTGTAAATACACTAGAAACTATTATATACTGTAGAGGGATGTGCTTTGTGCCATATAAATTATAGCTTAATAAAGCTGCCCTCCCCTAAGAAATTGGCTCCTTTTGTGGCAACGTACCACTACATAAATTAGTTTTTTGTTGCAAGGGAAGAAGATTGTTTAATATGTGGATCAGACTACCATCACCATAATTACTAAAGTAAGTAACCAGGTATTATGTTTCACGATACGAACAAAATGAAGAATAGTTATGTTATACTCCAGCTTAAAATGTTCAGTCTTTTAGCTATAAACTTCAATTTAGAGAAAAATATAAGAAATAAGAAGGAACAAGCTACATGATACTCTAAGGAAGCACTTATGCAAAACCATTCTCAGGACAACTGGCCCAGTCTCAAAATCAGTATCACTGGAAAATAATAATTATGCTAAATTAAACAGACAAAGAAATCAAACTTATATGCAACAAGGCCCAAGAGCAGATATGGTTTGGATAGGTAGATAAAAGGAACATTTTTTCTGAACAAATCAGCTGAGGAACTTTGAATTACACCTAGGAACTTGAGAAAGCAAACATTTACTCATATGGAAAGTAGACATCACTGACTAAAAAGCAAGGTGATCTCATTTTAATTAAAAATAGAAACCTATGCTTAAACCTGTGCTTAAACTATGATTTGGAGAAAAAGACAATAATTGTTAATAGTAATTTCTGGGTGATGGGAACATCAAGTGTTATGCATATCTATATATTCTAATATCCTACACTATGCATATATTGCTTTTTAATAAATTATTAAGGGAAATAGTCATGTGGGAGCTTTACTAAATCATTGATGCTCAAGCCTACTGCAAATAAATTCTGAAAGATTGAGAACTAGGTTGTTGTTACGTGCCACTGAGTCGGGTCCAACTCAGCGACCCTACGTACAACAGAATGAGACACTCCCTGACACTGTGCCATGCCCAGCACTATGGCAGTGCTGCTTTGCCATTCATTGGGCTTTCAATGGCTAATTGCATCAGGATTACTTTGTTAGTGGATTGCTACATCCTTCTCCCATTTTTGCGGTGCTGGGTATCAAACTCATGGCCTCAGAGAGCACAGAGTAGCACTTCTACCAACTGAACTAAACCCCAGCTACCCATGAGGCACACTTGTAATTCCAGTGCCTTGGGAGGCTGAAGCAGGATTGCACGTTTGAGGCCAGACACAGTCTGTGCAATTTAGCAAGACTCTGTCTCAGATTAAAAAATAAAAGTTGGGGCTAGATGTATATGTCAGTGGCAGAGCATTTGCCTAGCACGCTCAAAGCCTCAGTATTGAAAAATAAATAAATAAATACATGGAACAATTATTGCCTAAGATTAGTCTGTTAAAAAAAGAAAAAGTACACGGAAGTTTTCAATTCCATGAATTAGAAGACTACCCTAAATAGAACCAGTAACTAAACTCTCTTAAGAACAGCAAATTGTACAAATCGGGGTCCTTGCTTGAAAAACAGAAACCATGTTTAGGTAGCCTAACAAGAAAATGAATTTATCAGAACCCCATTCAAGCATAAAAAGATAAAAAGATCATGTGCACGGCATAGTGTTTGGTAGTGTTTCATTCTGTTGTACATAGGGTTGCTATGAGTTGGATCCTACTCAACAACACATAACAACCAGAAAACAGATTTATCAGAACTCCATTGGGAATTCGGGCTGGGATTTAGCTCAGTGGGTAGAGCGTTGCGCTGCAGTCTCTGAGGCCCTGAGTTCTATTCCCAGCACCCCAAAAATGGGAAAAGGGCCTGGCAATCCACTCCCAAGGCAATCCCGAAGCACTCAGCCATTGAAAACCCTATGAGGGTCGCTTATGAGTCGGATACCAACTCGACAGCACCTAACAACAACAACAACAACATTGGGAGTTCAGAGAATGAATGAAAGGGCTCCTCAACTTAGTAAAAAATGAAAAAAAAAAAGAAAAGAAAAGAAAAAAGAAAAAGGGAGTTAAGCAGTCAAAACCAAGAATACAATGAAAGAAGAGCCTGCTTAGGAAACTGCTTCAGCTAACAATGCCAGCATCAACTGCCACTGGAATCAACTCCAAATTGTCCTTATTTCCTTGTATCTCACTGGCACTGCTCGGGTCCTATGCTCCAGCTCTAGCTGCAAAGGATCCAAGACAGAAAGTTTATCTACACTGTATGAGCATGTGTATACTACAAGCCTTTCCAGAATCCTCTTCCAGTAAGAGTCACAAAAAAAGCCAATAATGGAAGGAAGTTAAAATGGCACAGACAAAAAAGTAAGAGGATCACTTTAAAGACCAATTTGGCCAGGCGGGTGGCATATGCCTTTAATCTCAGCAACTCAAGACTGAGGCAGGAGAATCACAGCACAAAGCCAGAGGCAGCCTGTGTAACTTAGTGAGAACTTGATTCCAATTAAAAAATTTTTAAACAGGGGGTGGGAGTGCAGCCCAGTGGTAAAGCACTTGCAAAGTATATATGAGGGTCTGGGTTCAACCTCTAAGTATCACACACACACACACACACACACACACACACACAGCAAAGTCCAACAAAAGAATCCTGCTGGTCTTGCCATTAGTAATAAACTTTAATCAGTGTGCCTTCGTGTCACTGTTCCAAAACACATTTCCTGAAAAGTAATTTCAGAAAGTACTAAACAGCCAGGTTTGTAGCTTTTTTCAGGTTATTTTCTTTCCAATACTTTGTTTTTCAAATGGCACAAGCCAAACCTAACAATACCATCCCACAGCAAATAAAAACTGAATTTATTTAAATCACAACAGTTTAGAATAAGAATGGTAAACTAAAATTAGATCAAGATAAGATTAACTGTATCAGAGGCCAGGCTACACAACACAAAGCAAATAGAACTGTATTTATTACTTGCTGCAATGTAACACTTTAATTTTTGACAACTAAAATAATTAACCAGATTATATTTATGCAAGGTGCTGAAATTGTAAGATTTTAAAATCAGCAATAAATGTTCTTAGGGGATTTTCTCCAAAAGTCAGTACATTACACACACTACAAACAATCAAGTATTTAGTAAAGATAATTTTTATCATGTAGTTTCAAAAATGCACTGACCTTGAAAGGTTACAGTTTTGTGTGAATATAACTAAATAGGCTACTTATCACATTTTAAAAACTATGCAGTTTTTGTAATTAATAGATTTAATAGAATGAACTACTATATCAGAAGACATACTTTTTATTTACATCAAGTTCATCTTACTTAGATGCATTTCTAAAAATCTCTTCTCAAGAATGTGCTTTGTTTCCAATCCAAATATTAAAATCAGAGAAGATCCTAGACCTAGTTAGTTCTTACATGTACTAACTGTGTGACCTTGGGCAAGTCATTTCACCTCTTTTTGCTTCAAATCCCTATTTGTAACTTGGAGACTGCTGGATTGTTGCAGGTGACTAAATGAGAAATATAGGTAGTAGTACCCTTAGCCAATATCCTCAATTTAACTTTAATATCAGTTTGTGGGGTCATCCAAGACCACAAAATAAAAAACTTAAAATATTCATTTGTTTTTAAGGTTTAATTAGGTTGTTATATGAATTAAAGGGTCTGGGATTTAGTTCAGTTGGTAGAGCGCTGCGCTGAAGTCTCTGAGGTCCCGAGTTCAATTCCCAGCCCTGCAAAAATGAGAGAAGGGCCTGGCAATCCACTCCCAAGGCAATCCCGAAACAGTCAGCCATTGAAAACCCTATGAGGGTCGCTATGAGTCGGATACCAACTCAATGGCACCTAACAACAACAATGAACTAAAGCACCTTCCAAAAATTACTAATATATTTATTAAGTTAATAATTATGAAAAATTAAGAAATTTTAAGGCACTTAAAAATTCCAATTGATTTTAAAACTGTAATGAAATCAAACTAAAATGTAACAAAAATTCTCATTTTATAATGTTGTTGTTGTTAGGTGCCCTCGAGTCGGCATCCAACTCATAGCGACCCTCATAGGGTTTTCAATGGCTGACTGTTTCGGGATTGCCTGGGGAGTGGATTGCCAGGTCCTTCTCCCATCTTTGTGGTGCTGGGGATTGAACTCGGGACCTCAGAGACTGCAGCGCAGTGCTCTTACCAACTGAGCTAAATCCCAGCCCTTTATAATGTAGAGATCCTAAAAACTATAAAATCAATTTTCTTTTCTTTTCTTTTCTTTTTTTTTTTTTTTGTGGTACTGGGAGTTGAACCCAGGGCCTCGCACTTGTATGCTCTGCAAGTACTGGACCACTGAGCTGCACCCTCAGCCCATTTTTTTACTTTTTTGAGACAGGGTCTCGCTAAATTATGCAGACTGCCTCTGGTCTTGAACTTGCAATCCTCCTGCCTCCGCCTCCTGAGCTGCTGGGATTACAGGCATGCGCCACGGCGCCCGGCCTATAAAATCAATTTTCATAAGATCAACCATAAAATACTGAAAAAAACATTCAACTGTAATTGGTATTGTAATCTACAGGGGCTCTGGCAGGTGCCACAGCACAACACCTCTAGCACCTCCCTCAAGTTGGGACCTACTGAGATTATACTGAAAAACATTTGTTCAACAAATAGGAATTTTTTTTAAATAGCAAAATTTAACTTCCAGGGCCTTTTCTTACCCCATGATACCTTAAGAATAATTCTAGCAAGTTTTCCTCAGGAGAAAAAAAAAAAAAAAAGAAAGAAAGAAATGCCTGGTCTATAGTGAGTACAGAATAAGTGTTAAGAAAAAAATGCTAGCCAGTTGCAGTGGCATACCTCTGTAATCCCAGTGACTCAGGAGGCAGGGGCAGGAGGATCACAAGTTCGAGGCCAGAGGCAGCCTGCACAATTTAGCAAAACCTTGACTCAAAATAAAAAGTAAAAAAATGGGCTGAGGGGTGCAGCTCAGTCATAGAGCACTTGCAAAGCATGTGTGCGGCCCTGAGTTCAATCCCTCCAAGGACCACAAGGAAAAAAGAGAGAGAATGAAATGCTAATAGTTGGAGGGTAAGACAACAGAATAAAAATTCAATTTGAGAAATTTTTCTATGAAAAAGGCCAGGAAAAGTATTCGTTGGTAACACAAACCAGGAAATAAAACCATTGAAAAGTTATCATACTTAGCTCAATTTTACAGTAAGTCATACAATAGGGGTGGGAGGGAGACACAGGAAACAAACTATCTGGAAAAAAATTAATATTGGACAATAAGACTAAAGCAAACCAAACACTCCACTTTACACAGCCTACCGGAGGGTAAATAACCCATAAATTAAATCTATGCTGCTCAACAGGAAAAATGTACGAAAATGATACAGGAGAATGACTAACCAAACCAGAAAATAAAAACTCCCCAAATTTACAGAATTGCCTATACTCCTCCTCACACCCAAATCAAATGGCAATCTAAGCCTCTATATCAACTACCAATTTTCAGGAAAATGTAGAATATCGGAAACAGTGCAGGACAAATAACTTCATTTCTTTAACCAAATGTGAGGGGAGAAAAAAACAGAGGAGAAATATATCAATGAAAAGACGCTTAAAAGAGTATCAGCCAACTGTAGTATGTGGGACCTGGATCCTGACTCAAATAAATTAGAAAAGTCAATGGAAAAATATCTAAGAAAGAAAAATTACCCCCTGCGCAAAAATTTCACTGGACTGGTATGCAAGAAGATTTTTTTGTGTTGTGTGTTACTTGAAAGTTGAACTAGGGTCTTGCACATACTTTAAAAGTGCTCTACCACTGGGGCTGCACCCCCAGCCCATTTCTTATTTTTTTATTTTGAGACAGGGTCTTGCTAAGTTATGCAGACTGCCTGCCTCTGGCCTCAAACTTGCAATCCTCCTGCCTCTGCTTCTTGAAGGTATTCATTAAAGCCAGTATCACCTAACAATATGAAGTGCTTATTGTGGTTAGATAATGTTTTAAGAACTCTACAAATATTGTTTCTTTTGTTATTAACAACTGTAGAAGGTACCATTATTTTTAACAGATGAGGAAACAGGCACAGAATCTCATCTTCCTAACTCAACCAAGGTCACAAAGCTGCAAGGGGCAAAGCTGCCACTAAAACCCTGATTGCTTGTCTACAGATGCTATATTATGCCATCTCTCTATATTATCTGGTGGAAAATGAACTTTAGAATGACAGAAAGCTGCCTGAATTCTCATCTCTCACTGTTATCATATTAGTCACCTTCTTAGAACTTCTGTATACTAACTTGTAGAAGAGCTAATGTCATCTATTTTAAACAAGTGCTGAAAGGAATAATGAGATTACGTGCTGGACTCTTTTACAGCATCTAACTTACGGAGTCCATAATAACTGCTTCCCATTATCCTACACCATACCTGGTAAAAGGCAAAACTAATTTAAAAGTAGAATTATTCAAAAATAGCATGAAAACTGCTGTTTTGGCAGTGCTAGGGATGGAACCCAGACCCTCATACATGCTACATGCTAGGCAAATGCTCTACCACTGAGCTACACCTCCAGTTGTAGCTCAACTTTTAATTAATTAACCAAAAAGCCTCCAAACCAACTTTTCTGCACACTTATACACTTCAAGGGCAGCAATTATTGTTGTTGTTAGGTGCTGTCAAGTTGGTATCCGACTCATAGTGACCCTACGTACAAGCAAAACACTAGTGTCAGTGCTCCTCTGCTATTCATAGGGTTTTCAATGGTGGACTGACTTTTGGAAGTGGGTTACCGGGTCCATCTTCCAAGCCTACAGCATTGGTGTTCCCAGGCGGTCTCCCATCCAAATACTAACCAGGCCCGACCCTGCTTAGCTTCCGAGATCTGACAGGATTCAGAAGACAATCTTTTAAATTTAAACTTATTTAAAATTCATTTTGAAAGTTTTCACCATAAACACACAATAAATATTTGAGATAAATATATTTAACATGATTTAAGTATTATGCAATGTATACATGTACCAAAAAATTACAATACCCCATTAATATGTACATTTTTGTTTTATATATTAATTAAAAATAAAAATAAAACTTAAAAATAAACTTATTACAAGTTCAAATGAGGGTCTGCAAGCTAAACTTACCCTGCATAACATATGGCAACATGGTTTGATCAAAAAAGGTAAACTTAATGAGTATGTTAAAAATCATCTCCTTTAAGAAAGATAGATGGAGTTGGGTGCAGTAGTGCTTCAACTTGGGAGGCAGAAGCAGGAAGACCAGGAATTCAAAGCCAGAGGCAGTATGTGTAACTTAGTGAAACCCTGTCTCAAAATTTAAAAATTAAAAATGGACTGAGGGTGCAGCTCAGCAGTAAGACAACACTTACAAAGTATGTGAGAAGCCCTGGGTTCAGCCCCCAAGTGCAACAACAATAACAACAACAAAGGAAAGCAAACAAGCAAGGAAGCAAGCAGGGCAGAGGCATAGCTCAGTGGTAGAGTGCATGCCTACCAATGTACAAAGCCCTGAGTCTAATCCCCAGAAACACACACACAAAGAAAGAAAGAAAAAAGAAAAGAAAATTATGTTACTGTCCTGTGAGTATTTTTGTGCTTAATTTGTTAAACTGTAAAGTTCTTTGGTGGCAGTAATGATGTTTTATCAGCCAGATATTCTCAGCTCCTAGTACACAGAAAACAGCACCACAGTATAACCTCTTGTTTCTTAAAAGAATGAACTGTTTTGTGGAAAAATGAAAATTAATTTGCCCAATAGATTAATTTAAGGTTATTTATTTTAGTAAAAGAATACAGTGAGTCTCTAAATATTTGCTTAGTATATTTGAAATCACCTATAAAATTCAATTTACTTTACATTATGACTAGTAAAAGTATACCTGGGGACAAAAAAAAGTTCAGTTTCTTTTACTAAACTATTTCTTGATTGTAGGTAGTTTTGTTTGGGGCAGACTTCAGTGATTTAGAACTAACTTGGGATGTTAAGTCTCCAATAGCACAAATACATCAAACTGGAACATCAACTGCAGCAACTTATGAGGTAGCATGTTATCTGTGTACCCCCCACACCCCCCCCCACCATTTATCTGAAAAGATAAAAACCAAGAGATGCCTTTCTATACACTACTTTAAATTGGTATTCCTTAAAAAATTCTGTGGCTCTCATGCTTCCAGTAACTTTATTTTCATGTGTAAAAGCAGTAGTCAGAAGTAGGAGTTATAGGTCAGTGGCAGAGAACTTGCCTAGCACAGGTGAGGCCCTAGATTTAATCCCCCCCCCAATTGGGGGGTTTTGGGGGGAACAAACAAAAACCCTCCAAGTTAAACACAGTAGTCAAGCACAATGACTTAGATACAGATAGCTTACATTCCTATGTAGGCTCTGTTAGCTGCCAGCTGAGTAAGTCTCCACCTCATTCTTCTCAAGTATAAAATGGGAGGCAAAACAATATCTACTCACAGGAGTAAATACTGTTCTTAGGAGCCACTGAGTTGGATCCAACTCACAGTGACCCTCATAGAGTTTTAATGACTGACTGTTTTGGGATTGCTTCAAGAGTGAATTGCCACGTCCTTCTCCCAATAGGAGTTAAATAAGTTAATAAATAATATAAAGCACTTAAAGCAACAGTCTCTTCCTGGCACACAGGGCGTAAAACTATAAAGATATGCTATCTGCTGAAATATGATTCAGAATCGTGTTTTATCTTTAACTGAGCATTACAAAATGAATTATGCTGGGTGCATGTCTGTAATCCCAGCAACTCAGGGACAGGCAGAGGCAGCCTGTGTAATTTAGCAAGATCCTGTCTCAAGATAAAAAATTTAAAATGAGCCGGGTGCGGTGGCGCATGCCATGCCTGTAATCTCAGCGACTCGGGAGGCAAAGGCAGGAGGACTGCAAGTTCAAGACCAGAGGCAGTGTGCGCAATTTAGCAAAATCCTGCCTCAAAAAAAAAGTAAAAAAAAAAAAAAAAAAAAAAAAAGGGGGCTGGAGGTGCAGCTCAGTGGTACAACACTTGGAAAGCATGAAAGCACGAGGCCCCGGGTTCAACACGCAGTACCACAAACAAAAAAGTAAAAATAAAATAAAAAAAGAAATTAAAAATGCACTGGGGATGCAGTCCAGTAGCAGAGCACTTGCAAAGTACTGCAAAGTCCTGGATTCAACTCCCAAGTACTGCAAAAACAATAATGGCAGTAATAATTATTTTAGGGTAGGGGTATAGCTCAGTGGTAGAGTGTTTGCCTGACATGCACAAGGCATTGGTTCCAATTTCCAGTACTGAGGGGAAAAAGAGTATGCCTAGGTGTGTATACAAATATATGGAAAATGTATTCCCAGATTTCTTATCATTCCAAACTCATTAAAATGGTTGAATGCACCTTTGTCACCCAAGATTTTAAACAGCCACCTCTGAGAAAATCGTTAAGTTGAAGTCATTCAAAATAAAGGCATCTCAGTGCCCCACCCCGCTTTCAAGAGCTCTAAAAAGTCACTATCAATACAAAGAATGTATACCAACACTTACAAACTATTTTGACTACCCTGCAAAAAAAAAAAAAAAAAAAAAAAAAAGAATAAGGTCTCATCCAAGCACAGCAACCAACAATGTCAAAACACAAAGCTACTAACTTATAATTCCTTTTTTTTTGAGACAGTCTCACTATGTAGTAGGCTGGCCTCTAATTCACATCATTTCTACTGCCTTAGCCTCCCAAGTACTGAGATTACAGGTGTACACCACCACACTCTGCTGAATTTTTTTTCCTAGCTTATAATTTCTATAAGGTATTTTAAATGATCTTTTTGTAAGACCAACAGAATAACTTAAGAACAAAAAATTCCTAGGGGGATAGACAAAAATAAACCTGTGTTTGAAAGAATGTAAGAATGTATGAAGGTAAATGGAAATCAATTCCCTAGGAAAGATGACAGGTTATGTTACTATTACCTTCAAAGTTCTCACTCACAATTAGGATTCTATCTTATCTTTTAAACAGATAGCAACCTGAAACTCCAGTACCTTTCCAAACACTAGAATTTGCTGGTTTTTTTAGTTTCCAATCTATTTCGTTTTGTATTTGGTTAAATTTCTGAATCTACCGTTTTCTCTTTTTTAAGCAAACAAAAAGCCTATTGTTTAAAAAGACACTACACACGTGAACTGTTTTCACTTGCTAACGTGTTTTATGCTATTGTAAATGTACCAAACTTAACAACACTACAGAGAGAAAAGACCTTAAAGATGAGCAAACAAATTACAAATTTAAGTCTACTAAGGACTACCACTTCCTTGACTTTTTGGTGAGATTTACAGAGGAACGTGATTTGTTATTAAAACACGAAGTGCCAATAACTCCGTGTTTTCCTGATAAGCAATAAATATCAAAGTTTAAAGTATTTAATCAGAGAACAAAACTGGTAGACAAAATTGACATCACAATTTTAGGACTATAAGCAACGTCAGAAAGAAAGAAAGAAAGAGAGAGAGAGAGAAAGAGGAAAAGAAAGAGAGAAAGAAAGAAAGGCAGGCAGGCAGACCGCACCCAATCTTATGTAAACTTTTTAGACTAAGCAAAATTCGAAAGCCTCACCTTTGTTTTCACCTACCATGAGAAGTCTAAGACACCAATTGCAAAAAAAAAAAAAACGAAAAAACCCCAAAAAACAACAACAACAAAAAAAACCCAAGATCTAGTTAATGTCCCATAAGGAAAAACTAAATATTACTAAAATATTACATATTATAGTATTTAAGATATCGAAGAGCAAAGTACTTCCCCAAGCTACAGCCATTTTAGATTCAATATTCTTTTAAATTCCACGGGATGTGGAAGACTTAAAACAGAATAAAAATACCGGTTAAAATAACCAATTTTTTTCGGGGGATGGGGGGTGGTAGATACCGGAGAGACTCAACCTATACGAAAACACCTCGCTACCATGGAGAACCCGGACGCTAGGCGTGAAAGCTCTTCTTTCCCCACTCAGATACTGCACATTTGACTTACACGACTTTTTCCTCCTTACGCTTTCCTTAATAGGAAAACAAAAGCCTTTGACTCTCATTTTCAGGAAAGAAAGAGACCTGTAAACCCAGCCACTCAACCACCACCAAGCCGGGAAGCCTGGAAAAGAGCCAGAGAGCCGCAGGTGAGCATTCCGACCTGGAAACCAAAGTTGAGGTACGAGCGCTCTCCAAGAACCACTGCGTCGCGAGTGTGCAAGGCTCCACGAGCGGGGCGTGGGCTCCGCTCGCCCCAGTCGGGGCGGATCTACAACCAACCACCTGTGTGAGACCTTCCTCCAAATAGTTTTCACAGGCGGCCGGACAAGCAGCGGGCGTATCCCCCACCGGGACGCCTCCTGGGCCCCCTACTGCTCCGTGGCCGGAACTCCCACTCACCCAGCAGCAGCGGGGCTACAGTCAAGGACAAGACACGGCGACTAAGGACGCGTCCCCAGCTTCTCAAACCCGCAGAGGTGACTAACCCACAACCATAACAAAGCTCTTCCCAAAATGGCTGCCCGGCCCACAAGGCACAGGAGGGGCCGACCGGGTGAGGGAGGAGCGATGATCAGCTTGGCCCTCCCCCTCCGGCCCCGCCCTGCACACGCCCACCGCGGGAGTGCAAGCGCATGCGCACAGGGCCGCCTTTGGTGACCTTGCTGGGGAGGCGAGCGCTTCAAGGTGTCTACGTAGTACCTCACCAGCGGTTGTTATCCCCAGCCCCGCCACCACCTCCCTTCAGCGCGACTGGCGGCAGTGCACCATCTCCCTCCACCCGTCTGGAATCGAATCTTCGCACCGCCTGTGTGGCAGAGACCAGTCGAGTTCAGTACTTGCCCTCATAACCTTCTGCCCAATACCTCGGCCTGGGCGCGTTTGAATAACTGGGTAGGTGTGTATATTTATATCCGTTGTTCTTCTTCCGCCCGTTCTTTCTCCACCGTCCCACACCCCTGCCTCTGGGCAAGCACGCATCGCCAAACTACCTCTACCAGTATTAGCAAACCGGTTTTCGTAAAGGCGTGTATTTTCCGAATCCTGCACACCTTCCGCCCCTTCCTTCACGCGTGCGCGTCGTTGAGACTCCAGTCCCAGCAGGCCACAGGGCCCTGCTCCAAAGGGCTACACAGCTGGGCCTGGTGCTCTACCAGCCGGGAGTCGTAGTTCCTGGGCGCCGCAGGCGTTGCGTGCTACTACGACGCGCAGGGCGTATTTCAGGCCTTAGCTGGGACAGACAAGCCTTTTTCCTCTACCCAGACTCTCATTGGGTATCGCACAACGGGAAGGGGCGGCGCTGCCATGCCAAAGAAGAAAATAAAGTGAAAGCCTAGGCGAACTAAAAGCTATTAAACTATCAAGAAGACTTCACTGCGGTACTTCCCTGTACAGAAAGTTCAGCCTTGTGAGGCATGGCAACCAGGAAGCTAGACTACCTAGACTCTTGAGGAATGGGGGAACTGGCGTGTGGGCACCTAGATAAGTGAGCTTGCTCATTTCTCTTCAGCGTTATCCTTAGAAACGTTATAGGACACTCAAATTGCCTGGTGCCGGTTCCTTTGACAGACTGAGAGAGAGGCAAGTGATTTGCAGAAGATCACGCAGCCAAGAAATAAATCCAGATGAAGTGGCAGGAAGAATGTGATTTCCTGGATCATCCCCAAGCCCGAGGTTCTTAATGACACACACCTTTCACTTCATTGAAGTAAAAATCCTACCCCTGATGTTCTTTATTCCTTGATAAGTTTTTAGATCCTAGCAAAATGAACGAAAGTAAAAAGGTTGTTCTAACAATAGTAGTAAAGAACCCTAGCGCGGAGTAAGATGTGTCCCAGGGATCCAAAGTCCCTTGTTTTGCAAAGTAAAAAAATAAACTTGTAAGTAATAAATTAAAAGTTCCATAGATGGCAATTTGGCCAAGTCACATTTGGTCTAGACTCCGGTCTCCTACCTTCTTCCAAGACCATCACGCTGAGATTGTCTCAGTTATTGCACTCTGCTTTCCCAAACTGCAGGCAGATTCTGATGGCTGGAATATAACAGGCACTTATAAAGTGCCTTTGCTAAAAACAATTGACTCCTCACTTCAAGAGGCATCTGAAGGTCCTACGTCTAAACCTGCAGGCTCTGTGGATCCAGAAAATATTAATAAACATCTCTTGTCAAAGAACTGCAAACACCCCTAAACATTACTGATAACTTCCTGGGACCACCCTGAAAAATCAAAACAGATAATGGTCAATACCTTGCATTTTGACCAGAGCTGCTTAATTACACAAAACATCTTGCCCCTGCTTCCAATTCTTCTTCTACTTAAACCTAAAGCTCATTGTCAATACCCCAAAGATGGACTTGGGGTCATGTTGTTGTTGTTGTTAGGTGCCCTCAAGTTGAGTCCGACTCATAGCGACCCTATGTACAGCAGATCGAAACACTTGCCGATTCTATGCCAGGCAAACAATCTTATTTATGTTTAAGCCCATTGTTGCAGACACTGTGTCAATCCATCTGGTGGAGGGTTTTCCTCTTTTGTGTTGACCTGCCTCTCTTCCAAACATGATGTCCTTCTCCAGGGATTGTTCTCTCCTGACTACATGTCCGAAATATGTAAGACGCAGTCTGTCCATTTTTGCTTCCAAGGAGCACTCTGGTTGTACTTCTTCTAGGACAGATCTGTTGGTTCTTTTGGCAGTCCATGGTATATTCAATAGACGTCTCCAGCACCACAATTCAAAAGCATCAATTCTTTCTCTGTCTCTCTCGTTCAATGTCCAGCTTTCACAACCATATGATGCCACTGAAAATACCATGGCATGAGTCAGACGCACCTTCGTCTTCAATGTGACATCTTTGCTTTTCAATACTCTAAAGAGATCTTTTGCCACAGCTTTTCCTAGAGCAATGCGTCTTTTGATTTCTTGACTGCTGCTTCCACGGGTGTTGATTATAGAGCCAAGCAAA
>VMDO01010824.1:0-69766 GCA_007922755.1 Pedetes capensis
TCTTTCTCTGTGTGTGTGTGTGTGTGTGTGTGTGTGTGTGTGTGTGTGTTCTTTCAAATTTTGTGACAAAATTCTCTTGTTCACTTGGGGCAAGACTTAGAATAAGACTCTCTCTCTCTCTCTCTCTCTCTCTCTCTCTCTCTCTCCCTCTCTCTCAATCCCTCCCTCCCTCCCTCCCTTTCTGTGTTTTCTTTCAAATTTTGTAACAAAATACTCTTGTGTACTTGGGGCAAGACTTAGCATAAGAGATCAGCTCAGATGGCCACCAGATGAGGACCAGGAGGTTCTGAGGGAGGCCACGCCTTGGCCTCTTTGCTCCCAGGTCATAGGTGTTGTGAACTCAGGTTGACCCTGCTGGTATACACACAGGGGCACCCCTGAGCAGCGGCCCTAACAGGAACGACCCCTCTGGCCTACTCACTGTGGGTCCCAAGCCATAGGCAGCTGTCCTGGCTCTGCATTCCTGACCTGATTCTTCTTGGAGTCCAGCACCTCCCACACCCCCCAGCCCCAGGAGGCCATCTAGAGAGACGCCCTGTCTGCAGCAGATGTGATCTCTGAGCATTCGCTCTGAGCTCTGGGAGACAGAGAAGGCTGCACATGCGCCGTAGGAGAGGCTACGCTAGTGACAGCAGGGACAGAGCTGTAAGGGTGTAATGCACACAGGACCACGGGCACAACCCAGGCCACCCCACAAGGAAGAACAAAGCAGGCGATTTTTTAATCACTCTACCCTCCACCCAACGAAACGCTTCTTCGAACATTGCAGTGTAAGGCAATGAAAATCTGCAAAATCACCTGTCTTTTTTTATTGGAAATTTTTAATGTACAACTTAATGTGTTTCATTCTGACATGCATTTCATTGTGACATTTCCATATATGCATTTCATTGTACATTGTACAGATAAGTTCCCCTTTACCCTCTTATACACCTTCTCCCCCCTCTCCCACCTCCCCCACCAACAACCTGTCTTCTACATTGCATGTCTTTTTGTGGGATTATTTTTTCATACACCCTTGCATCCCAATTACGATTTAAGTCCAAACCTTTTTCTGTAGTGATCTATCTTTTTACGTTGTCAGTAGTATTACATGAACAACCTGGCCCATTTGTATTATTACCATCCTTTGGTATTGTTGGTATTATTATATTTATTTCCCGAGCTGTTAAAATTGGGCTGTTTACTTTGAGGTCACCCCCGCTCTCATTCCTCACTCCTCCTTGTCCTTCCTCCCCCTGCTGTCTTCTCCCATCATCACTCCCTTTTGCTAGATCCCTCCCTCCTTTCCACTCCCTAAATTGTCCTTTCTCCACTAATTGCCATAGGCCATCATTATGTATACCTGTGATTTCTACTCCTCATCTTTAATAGATGAATTAAGAGCCTAACACACACACACACACACACACACACACACCTAAAGGCAGTGTCACACCAAACTCACAACTTCCCTGTCCTGTGACACTGGACCAGACTTTATGAGAAAGGGGAAGAGGCAGAGGCTCCCTGGTGCCACAGGACACAGCTGTGGCTCAGAGAGAGCCGTGGCATCCCGCCTCTGTGTGGCCTCTCCTTTTAGTTGTACTTTCCCAGAAGATTGTGATTGTGTGTTGTGCCTATGTGAGACCTCTGACTCAATGAAGGCTTTTCTAACTATGAAAAGATTATGACACGTTCTACATTTCAGGTTTTCCCATCAGCATTTGGCGGTTTTATCCTAACCTAATTGACCCACATTAGCTATATTTGGGGAAGTAAACATAATAATTGGCCATGGGCAGATCCTTCCTTCAGAGGGGAGGATTTCTAATCCATCTGGGGCAACCAGCTGTTGGCATTCTGCATGTAGGACAGCTCGCTGGGTGAGCAAATGTTTTTCTCATTTGGAAGCCATCTGTGGAGAGGTCCAAGCCATTACCTCTTCCCAAGCTGGCCCCTGCTGCCCTCTCCAGAAGACACTGGCCCCAAGGCATCTTTTTAAGGCCAGTCTCCTCACCTCCTTTCTCCCCCAGCAAAGCGTCCTGGCCACAGAACTGGTCCACGATCTGTCCCCAGGGCGTCCCAGTCCTGTGGCTCATGCTGAGTTTGGGCTGCTGTGACCTGCATTCTACCCCTGCCTCCATCCCTCACACGTGTGTGACACGCCTTGGCCACCCCGTGCATTATCTTAAATTCCCTATGGCGCTGTGTCCAGTCCTACCTTGATCTTTTTGTTGAAAAAAACATCAAAAATTTACAAAGGCGATCCACGGTCCTCAGAGTCACAAGATAGGTGACTGTTGAAGCCTGACTTTCTGTGCAGTGTGCTGGACCAACAGGAGGACAGGACAGCAGGCAAGCGGAGAGAGCTAGGCAGGCCGAGACTCCGTTTAGCCTGGCAGCACATCGTGTCAGCTCCCAGTGTCCACCCAGCGGCCTCGGCCAAGTAGCCAAGATGGCGGACAGTGGACAAGGGGCCACACAGTCTGACTCTACAGCCCAGCCAGGTCTCCTGACTTCAGCCAGGGTGGCTCATCCACTGACCCTCAGCTTCCCATCTGCCCAGCGATGGGCTGCAGAGGTCAGGGAACTGGACAGCTGCTTCCATGAGCTCTCACTGCCAGCCCCGCAGGCAGTGGGCCTGGCATGCTCGCCACCCCTGCCAAGGCCAGAGAGCCAGGAGATGAGGCTCACTGCCTTCACCGCATACCCAAAGGTGGCCTTTGCAGCAGCAGCTGCCCAGCAGGGCGGCTCCGGGGTCTCCCCCTCACCTCGGTAAGTGGGGTGCACAGCATGTCGAGGCCCCACTGACAGCCACCCTGCCCCATGAGCAGGTCCCAGCCCTCCCTCTCAGGCCCCACTGCCAGCTCTGGAGGTGACTCACTTCCGGACCCAGGTGCCACACACCGTGTAGACACTTGAGGCATGGATTCAGGTGCCCCCAAATTGCCTTGTAAAATATGCCAAAGACGGGGGCACGCTGTTCCATCTGTGACTAGCACTGGCTGATCCCCCTCTGGAAAGTGAAGCATATTTAGCTAAGCCCAGGTTTCTGACACGTCACCTGTCACCTCAGCTGTGACACAGAGAAGAGTTCAGTTTAGGTAAGGAGAAGAGTCTGCTGAGCACTCTACTTAGCTCAGATACACCTTTTTCTTATTTGAGTACTTTGCAGGCATTCTTGACAAATTAAAACCATATATATTGGGCCAGGCATGGTGGCACACGCCTGTAATCCCAGCGGCTGGAGAGGCGGAGGCAGGAGGATCGCAAGTTCAAGACCAGAGGCAGTCTGTGGAATTTAGCAGGACCCTGTCTCAAAAAGCAAAAAAATAAATGGGCTGAGGGTGCAGCTCAGTGGTCCAGCACTTGCAAAGCATGCAAGCACGAGGCCCTGGGTTCAACCCCCAGTACCGCAAAAAAAAAAAAAAAAAAAAAAAAAAAAAAAAAAAAAAAAAAAATATATATATATATATATATATATATATATATATATATGGCGCCGGGCATGGTGGCGCACGCCTGTAATCCCAGCAGCTTGGGAGGCAGAGGCAGGAGGATCGCAAGTTCGAGACCAGAGGCAGTCTGCATAACTTAGCGAGACCCTGTCTCCAAAAGTTAAAAAAAAAAAAATAGGCTGAGGGTGCTGCTCAGTGGTCCAGCAATTGCAAAGCATGAGGCCCTGGGTTCAACCCCCAGTACCAAAAAAAAAAAAAATTGTATATATTTAAGGGGTACACTTTGACACTCTGATATACATGGCCCCAGTCACACTAATTAGCATATCCATCACCTCACATAATTAACTGTTTTATTTTCCCAACACAGGATAGTTATACAAAATGAGTAAGTTCTAGAAACCTTCCTGACTATAGTCAGTGCTGTATGGTGCACTTGAAGGTTGCCAAGAGGGTAGATCTTTGCCCAGACACTTGAAAAGTTAGGTATGTAAGACGCACATATCCTAAAACAGAGCTTCAAACCCTGAGCCTCGCAGAGGCTTCATAATGAACAGTTAGCCACATAGGGATGAATCATGAAGGAAGGAGTATGGGGTTCCGAGCTCGAGGGTGCTGGGCTGTGAGGGACAGCCCTGGACAGGAGCTGCCTGGGGGCTTCCTCGAGAGGCCCCTGATCCGGGCTATGGATTGACAACACTGAACTCGGACTGCGTTGTCCTGCTTTGCGGACCGATTTTCCGCCCTACGTTCGGAGGCAGCTGGATGTGACTTTTTGCAAATGGCAGCGTGGTGTAGGTGTCCGGATACCCGCGCGCTGCCCCTTCTGGCACATTCCACATGTGACAGCAAGAGGGACAGCGTGGGAGCATGAACGCTGATGGGCTTGGTGACGGGGTGGCGTCTTGTGGTTCTCGTCCTGCAGAGCTGGGCGAGATTAAGAACGTCACCACCACGCAGCCTTCCCTGGAGTTGGACGGGCTGGAGAAGTACACGAACTACAGCATCCAGGTGCTGGCCTTCACCCGCGCGGGCGACGGGGTCCGGAGCGAGCAGATCTTCACCCGCACCAAGGAGGACGGTGAGACGTGGGGCAGGTGGCGGGTGGGACGCTCAGTCCTCGCCTTAAACACTGAGGGAGACGCTGGGCTCCGGCCAATGGGCAGCATGCTGGCTGGAGCCACTGCTGGGGGGCTTTGCCCAGCAAGCTGCTCTTGGCCCTGCTGTGCAAAGCTTTGCTGCCCTCCCAATGGAATTCCAGCACAATCCAGGCTGTTCTCTCCCTAGGTGGCCCGTGCTGGGTGTATCCCTGCATCCTCCCTTCTCCTATACTTTTTCTCTCCCTCCTCCCCCTTCCCTTCCTCCTTGTCCCTCTCTACTCCTCCTCTGCCACGCCTCCTCCTTTAGTTTTGTGCTCTCTCAGCCAAGTATTATTTTTTAACAAAAATACCTTTTATCCCAGGCTGGGATTTAGCTCAGTTGGTAGAGCGCTGCGCTGTAGTCTCTGAGGTTCTGAGTTCAATTCCCAGCACCCCAAAAATGGGAGAAGGACCTGGCAATCCACTCCCAAGGCAATCCCGAAACAGTCAGCCATTGAAAACCCTATGAGGGTCGCTATGAGTCAGATACCGACTTGACGGCACCTAACAACAGCAACAACCTTTTATCCCAAAGTTCCAGTACCTATTGCACCTGCTTTGTATCCCATTAGGATAACTTGAGTGACTGTTTAGCTCTAATTGCTTCCATCCTTATTCATAAAACTTAATGTACTGTCCTAAACCATGTTAGGGAGAAGGACCGGGTTACCCACACTCAGAACAATCAGCCTTTGAGAATCCTATGAATAGCAGAGAAGCACTGACAATAGTGCTGGGCATGGCACAGTGTCGGGGGGTGTTTCGTTCTGTTGTACATAGGGTCACTATGAGTCGGACCTGACTCAATGGCACCTAACAAACAAAGAGCCATGTTATTCTGTGCTAATTGGATCACTTTAGGTATCCTTGATTTAAGAATTTCATGACAATTTTTTAAGTTCTTTTAGGAATTCATGGGCTGGGATTTAGCTCAGTTGGTAGAGCGCTGCTCTCCCATCTCTGAGGTCCCGAATTCAATTCCCAGAACTGCAAAATGGGAGAAGGACGTGGCAACCCACTCCCAAGGCAATCCCAAAACAGTCAGCCATTGAAAACCCTGTGAGGGTCACTATGAGTTGGATACGACTCTAAGGCACCTAACAACATCAACATAGGAATTCATGACAGCTTAGTGAATTTTTAAATCACTAATCATCTGGCTTCAGACTTGTTGCTGCTCCACACAGTTTGGATTGGTCTCTGTGACTGTTACATATACCTGGACAAACCACACAGAACATGGTTTTTGAGAAAAGGAACACTCAGATGCCTCGTCTGAGCTATGCAAGGAACAGTCTAAGTTTTTGTAACTAGAAGAGCAGTCATGAGAAAGCAGCCTCCAGCTTAGTGAAGGAAGGAGCAACCAAAGTCCAAATTGATGCCCCTGTGGAGACTTCCAGGGGCATTCCAGGACAGAGACGCACTGGCGTGGGGCTCTGGCATGTCTAAGTGTTGTGCAGACTTGGTTCTGAACTTACTTGTCCTCCAGCGACGACTTGGGTCCCCAGCAAGCCGGGCAGATGGAGGAGAGGGAGCCACTACCATCTCCTGGTACCTCCTAGGTTTTGACAGGTTTGATGTCTGTGCTGCTTCTGCTCTCTGTTTTTGTTAGGTGCCATTGAGTCGGTACCTGAGTCATAGCGACCCTACATACAACAGGGGAAACATTATTGTCAGTGTTTCTCTGCTGTTCATAGGGTTTTCAATGGCGGACTGATTTTTGGGAGTGGGTTGCTGGGTCTTTCTCCCAAGCCTACAGCACCTGATGTTCCCAGGAGGTCTCCCGTCCAAGGACTAACCAGGCCTGACCCTGCTTAGCTTCTGAGATCCGATGGGATTGGATGCCACAGGTCTACGGCTGCAGCTCTGCTGTATAGAACCTCAAAAATTTCTGCCTTTCCATCCATCCCACATTGGGGGCTGGGATTTAGCTCAGTAGGTAGAGTGTTGCACTGCAGTCTCTGAGGTCCCCAGTTCAATTCCCAGCACTGCAAAAATGGGAGAAGGACCTGGCAATCCACTCCCAAGGCAATCCCAAAACAGCCATTGAAAACCCTGTGAGGGTCGCTATGAGTTGGATACTGACTCAAAGGTACCTAACAACAATCCCATCCCACATTGGTCCTGGAAGCAAAGCTTGGGATCCAGGCTTGGAGGCGAGGATGGGCCCTTCTCTTCCCATGACCAGGACTCCCCAACATCCTCCTCTCTCCTTGCCCACCTGCCCCTGCTCTCCTGCAGCTATTTCTAGAAGGCCAGGTCAAGAGTCACCCTTAGCCTTTGTCCATCAGGCTGCTCTTGACCTTGCTTATGCAAATCTTTGCTGCCCTCCCAACATACTCCAGCACAATCCAGGCCTGCTCTCTTGACCAGTCCCATCTGCCAACCTTCCATGATGTTCCACTGCCTCCCCTGTCTTCCCATGCCAAAGTGTCTGCACAAAAGTCAGTGCTCACGAGAGTTAGTTTTTCTAGAACACACAGATAGTTCTTCCTGGGAATGTCCAGCTGCCAACCAGCTCTGCTCAAAGACATCAGATTATTCCAGGGAATCTAAACTCAAAATGCAGTGCTATTAAAAAGTCACTCATTGCTAGAGACATCTACGAAGTTAAGTCTTGAATGCAAAGAGCTATAAGTTAATTTTAAAATATACTAGACAAAGAGCTGTGGGCTGGGATTTGGCTCAGTTGGTAGAGTGCTGCGCTGCAGTCTCTGAGGTCCCGAGTTCAATTCCCAACACCGTACAAATGGGAGAAGGACCTGGCAATCCCGAAACAGTCAGCCATTGAAAACCTTATGAGGGTCGTTATGAGTCGGATACCGACTCGATGGCACCTAACAACAACAACAACAACCACAAGACAAAGAGCTGTGTAAATTCCGGACCTATTCCCCCTGTTCCCTACTTCCTGGGGAATATTGGGCACCTTACCTAACTTTCTCTGAACTGAACCCTCCTCATGAACAAAGTTGCTGCAACAAGCAGACTAAACGAGCGAGCAGATAAAAACTGAAGCAAGGCAAATACTCCTCCCTTGACGCAGAGTGGGCTGCTGCCTGACACTAGATATTTGATTATTTGCTCTCCACTCCTTCAGAGCAGGGGTGGAATATTCTTTTGCATCACTAAGCAGTAATACAGATGTCACAGGAATTATTTAGAGAGCAAGCGCATCAGCAACATGAATTCTGACATCTGCATTTTTGGGAAGAATCTTCAGAAATCCGATAAGAAGGGAAGGCTCTCCAGGGCTCCTATTGACCGGTGACTTGGAATCAATTTCTAATTAATCCTCCAGTTTTAGAAATCACAGAGTTCCATCTCAGAACGTGACTCAGAGGCCCAAGGTCTAGTCTGCCAATCAATTCTTCTCTGCTCTGGTATTTAGTTCCAATAGTGGATGGAGATGCAATTGATTGTGGAAGACCTTCCCTGGGGTTGACTGTTGTTGTTAGGTGCTGTCGAGTCGGTATCCGACTCATAACGACCCTCTGTACAACAGGGGAAACACTATTGTCAGTGCTTCTCTGCTATTCATAGGGTTTTCAATGGCAGATTGATTTTTGGGAGGGGGTTGCCAGGTCCTTCTCCCAAGCCTACAGCTTCTGATGTTCCCAGGCGGTCTCCCATCCAAGTACTAACCAGGCCCGACCCTGCTTAGCTTCTGAGATCTGATGGGATCGGATGCCACAGGGCTACAGCTGCAGGCGGGGTTGACCAGTAAGCCCAATCAGGCGGTGGACAATTCCCTTATGCTGATGGTATGGGACATTTAGAAATGAATGTCACTATTTATTTCACAATGGGAGAAGGGCCTGGCAATCCACTCCCAAGACAATTCCGAAGCACTCAGCCATTGAAAACCCTATGAGGGTCGCTATGAGTCGGATACTGACTCGATGGCACCTAACAACAACAATTTATTTCACAGGCTGGGGTTTAGCTTGGTTGGTAGAGTGCCACTCTGCATTCTCTGAGGCCCTCTGTTCTATCCCCAGTACTGCAAAAGTGGAAGGAGGATGTAGCAATCCACTCCCAAGGCAACCATGAAACAATTAACCATTGAAAACCTCAGGAATAGCAGAGAAGCACTGACATAAGGCCAGGCAGGGCACAGTGTCAGGCAGTGTTTTGTTCTGTTGTGCATAGAGTTGCTATGAGTTGGACCCGATTGGATGGCACCTAACAACAATTTATTTAATATAAGTCAGCATTTTCAAAAAGAAATGGAACAGACATTGATGGAGGGAGAGAAAAATTGGTATAATAATGAACTTATCTCCCAGAAAGATTCACTAATTTAAAACTGGTAAGGAACTGTGCCAGTCACCTTTGTAGGCCCAATTATCTAATATAAATAGGCATTTGCACAGTTTATAGAAGGGTATAATTTGTGTCATATTGAAAGAAAGGACCAAGGCTAGACATGAGAAGAAGTTAGAAGACGTGCTTAACCCAGCTAAGACTTCAGGTCCTCTTTATACTCCCCGTAAAATGTCTTGTAATTTTGAGGTTTGCGTTATTCTGTCAACCTCAATTAAGCCATAAAAAATATGGATAAAATGCCAGGAAAACAATCACCAACACTTATTAACTTTTTCCTCATTCAGGCATTATTTTAGACACAGCTGAAGTTTCCGTGTTTGTTGCTATTCTCCCAAGTGAAGAAAGATTAACACATTAACAATGAATGCGTGGTCAGTCCTCTGTGCCTGACACGTTTCTTACACTAGTTTTCCTAACCTAGTCAAGAAGCCTAAAGCTTTTCATTGTGTTGTTAAGTCACTGGTCATCCTAAAAAGGGAAATTTTACTACTAGTCGAGACAAAGAGTTCACTTTTGCAAGGGATAACCTGCAATTGCAATATTCATTTAGAGAACGAGTCTCGTGTGCTTTATATAGCTTGTAAGCCTCTGCCTGGGCTGGGATTTAGCTCAGTTGGTAGAGCGCTGCTCTGCAGTCTCTGAGGTCCCAAGTTCAATTCCCAGCACTGCAAAATGGGAGAAGAACGTGGCAACCCACTCCCAAGGCAATCCCGAAACAGTCAGCCATTGAAAACCCTATGAGGGTTGCTATGAGTCAGATTCGACTCGACGGCACCTAACAACAACAACAAGCCTCTGCCTAAGGATTCTTGGAGACATAGTCTCAGATCTGTGGTCATAGTCTCAGGTCCAAGGACATAGTCTCAGATCCATACGTATTTGTCCCAGATCTATGCATAATCTCAGGTCTATGAGACTTGCTTAGGCTTCAGATTTGCTTCCCAGAGGGCTCGATCAATAAGAATGTACACCTCTACATTGCAACAAAAACACTGGAGGTTATCTGGTGATCTGCATTTCTACTTTTGAGCACAAGGCAACTAATTCTGAATTCTAAAATATTTGTGGAGTCGTCACATCATTTTATTTGCCAAGACTATCAGCTGAGCAAAACTGTGAGGAAGGAGAATATAAGGAGGACACAATCTATTAATGTTCAGTTGTCATTTGCATTTGGCAGCCACAAGGTGGACTCAGCCTTGGTACCTTTATGCAAAAGTGAACACTGGATGTGTGTAAATAGAGCCCCTCTTGTTTAAGTTCACATGTTTACTGAGCACATCACTAATGCACAGGATTGCAGGTGTTGTGTGGGAAGAAGGCCGGCAGCAGGTGGAACCTGAGATCTTTGCTCTGGTCCCATCCATTAACAATCTCTCTAGTGGGATAGCCAAGAGTGGAGCTAAGAGTGGGTAAGAGATAAGCCAATAGCCGGGCATGGTGGCGCATGCCTGTAATCCCAGTGACTCAGGAGGTAGAGGCAGGAGGATCACAAGTTCAAGACCAGAGGCAGTCTGCATAATTTAGCAAGACCCTGTCTCAAAAAATAAAAAAAAAAATGGGCTGGGGGTACAGCTCAGTGGTCCAGCACTTGCAAAGCACGCAAGCGTGAGGCCCTGAGTTCAACCTCTAGTACCACCAAAAAAATAAAAAAGAAGGAAACCTACATAGGTATGCCGGGGACTCCCCCAGAGACCTGTATCTTGAGCTGTATAGCACTCTGAAGGTGATGCAGTGTGCCTGTGTGTGAGCTCAGCTCAGTGCACCAGGAAGATGGCAGTGGCGTTCGTGCATGTGTGTGCGTGTGTTTGTGTGTCAGGGGTATGTGTGTGTGTCCATGTGCATGCGTGTGCATGACTGTGTGTGTGTGTGTGTGTCGGGGGCGTGTCAGTGCATCCATGTGCATGCATGAGCGTGACGTGTAGGTGTGTGCGTACACGTGCACATTTGCACAGCCACCAGCTTGCTGTCCTCGGCAGACACCGGAGGCCTGTGCCCGTGGGAAGCCCTGCCAGCCAGCATTGCTAGGATTCCAGGGCCACACGGAAGGTCGACAGCACAACAGGCCAGTGTGCCCCCGAAGAGACCAGGCCCTGTGGCTTCCACTGTCCCATTACACGTGTGCCCCACACCCACAGCCTGCCCGCTCCCCTCTCCAAGGCCCCAGGGAGAGCCTCTCTGGCCTCAGCTCTCTGAATCCCCCTGTCTCCCTCTGGCTCCTGCTGTAAGGGGCTCATGAGATTGGGCCAGGACCAACCAGGACACTGCCTTTTCATTGACCTACAGTCAAGTGGCCTGCAGCCATAGCCTTGTGGCATCTGATCCCGTCAGATCTTGGAAGCTAAGCAGGGTCGGGCCTGACTAGTAGCTAGATGGGAGACCGCCTGGGAACACCAGGTGCTGCAGGCTTGGGAGAAGGACCTGGCAACCCCTCCCAAAAATCAATCTGCCATTGAAAACCCTATGAATAGCAGAGAAGCACTGACAATAGTGTTTTGCCTGTTGTACATAGAGTCACTATGAGTCGGATACCGACTCGACGGCACCTAACAACAACAGTCAAGTGATTGGACCTTCATGGCCTCCTCCAGCCTCTTCACTATTACCACAGAACACCAGCCAGTGGGGGGAGGGGTCCACCTACCATAGTGAGCACAGCCACCCACGTACCCAGGGAGGGGCTGGACAGATATGCGCCCTGGGGACGAAGGCCAGGGGCCACCTTAGGCTGTGGCCTGCCACACTGTGGCTCACAAGATCATTCCCCACTCAGTTAGAAAACCTATACTGAGGATCTGGCCTGTTCCAGATCTGACCCAGGTGCTGCAGGTACAGCAGAGGATGGTGGGTACCGGGGGGCTTCCAGCCTGGCCAAGGCGACAGGCAGTGCCTCTTCTCTCCTGAGCGGGTTGTGCCAAGAACAAGGAAGAGTCTTGAGAAAGCATCTGGGAGCCCTGAGTTAATCTGGGCTGGTGGTCAGGGAAAGCTTCCTGGAGGAAGTGGTATTTAGAAAAACCTAAGAGATAAGTAAGAGTTGCCAGGGGAAAAAGGTAGAAAACTGTAGAAACAGGGATCCCAAGACCCTCGTCAGGTGCTAAGGGCCTGGAGGGCATGAAGCCTGTCATTTTCAGGGATCTAAAAAGGAGCCCATGGGAAAAGGACATGGCAACCCACTTCCAAGGCAATCCCGAAGCAGTCAGCCATTGAAAACCCTATGAGGGTCGCTATGAGTCGGACACGACTCAACGGCACCTAACAACAACAACAACAAAAAGGAGCCCAGTGTGGGGGGAAGCACCTAGCCTGGGAAGGGCCCCCCCGCCCCGGACCTGACATGTCCACCCAGCGCAGGAGGCCGGGAGGCCAGGGAGAGAACTGAGGTTCCGGCTCTTCCCATTGAGAAGACAGCTGAGATGTTTCCCAAAATGAGGGTGGGGGAAGGGCAGGTGCAAGAGAGAAGATGCTGAGCCCCAGGTGGACTTGGTCCATCCCAGGTGCCCGTGAGGCCCTCACAATGCCCACAGCAACCAAGCACATGAGGGAGATGAGTGTCTACAGCTAAGATGGGAGTCTTGGCAAACAGGGAGAATGGGGCAGGCGGGATTTCTCCAAAACTGAGTCTCCCTTTAGCCAGGTAACCCTGGAGTCAGCCGCCACCCTACGATGGCCAGGGCTCCAGGCAAACTGCCCAGGCTTTCCTAGATCTTCATTGAAAAAGTCGGATTACCAAAATGCAGTCGATGGCCAGAACGTTTCAAGAAAGTATGTCCCAGATAAACCTGACCATGCCATTTTCATCCTCTGCAGCTCTGGCCTTGTGGGGTTTTTAGCCCAGCACTGAGTCACAAAGTAAAGACTACTCTGAGAGGGTGACAGTGGCTGCAGATGATGCCTAGAATTTGTTATGCTTACTGAGACTGTATACAGAACTCCAGATCAATTCTTTGCATGAGTCATCTCCTATAATCCTAAAAGTAAAAACACAATTACAATTATTACTTTTTTGTGGTATTTGGGAGTTGTTTTTTGTGGTACTTGGGAATTGAATCCATGGCCTCACCTACTTTGCAAGTGCGCTCCCACTGGGATGAGCCCCCTGCCCATTTTTCATTTTTTAAAATTTTGAAGCAGTCTTCCACATTGCACAGGCCGACTCTCTGGCCTCCAACTTGTGATCCTCCTGCCACAGCCTCCAAAGTCACTGGAATTATTCTTCTGTACCATGCTGGGCTTAGATGCAATCATTATTCCAGCTTCACAGATGAGGAAACTAAGGCTTATCAGGAAAATTAGTTAAGTGCCCCAGGATAGAACTAAGTGGTAAAGCCGGGCAAAGCCAGTGGTGGAATTCAAGGCCTCTACTTTCATTACTACTGGTTGTTGATTGGTGGGTGCCTTCAAGTCAGTGTCCAACTCATAGTAACCCTATGTACAACAGGGAAAACACTATTGTCAGTGCTTCTTTGCTATTCTTAGGATTTTCAAGGGCGGATTGTTTTTTGAGAGTGGGTTTCCAGGTCCTTCTTCCAAGCCTACAGCACCTGGTGTTCCCAGGTGGTCTCCCATCCAAGGACTAACCAGGCCCGACCCTGCTTAGCTTCTGAGATCTGATGGGATTGGATGCCACATTGGCACAGCTGTAGGCTCCCTACTATGGGATGGTCCAAACCAAATTTGAAATGTTAAATCTACCTTGAAAAGGATTGGCTCAGTCATCCAGAAAAATTTTCCAGAATGGCCTGTTCCTCTGTTTCTGTTTCCTTCCTTCCTTCCTTCCTACCTTCCTTCCTTCCCTCCCTCCCTCCATCTCTCTCTCCTCTGTTCCTTCCTCCCTCGCTCCTTCTTCCCTTCCTTCCTAACTCGACATTTAAGGAAGGCTGTCCAGGGGAATCCAGTTCGTTGCCATGAAAGCAGCTTTGTTTTGCCCTCACACTTCATTGGTTTAGATAGTGGACCAACCCACAGCATCACCTGACCAGAGGATGGTCCCAGACAGGCTGGAGAAGCCCACAAGTGGCCCCTCGCAGAAGCCCCTCGCCTCCCAGAGGTGCTGGCCAGTGGGGGTGCTTGGGGGTGAGCGCAGCCAGCAGGGGCTCTTCAGGAAGAGCAGAGAGTGGGGACTGATCCAAGGGTTCCCCTGTTGTTTTTGTTAGGTGCCGTCGAGTCGGTATCTGACTCATAGCAACCCTCATAGGGTTTTCAATGGCTGTTTCGGGATTGCCTTGGGAGTGGATTGCCAGGTCCTTCTCCCATTTTTGTGGTGCTGGGAATTAAACTCAGGACCTCAGAGACTACAGAGCAGCGCTCTACCAACTGAGCTAAATCCCAGCCCAAGGCTTCCCTTAGGATGAAGCAAATGTCCCCTCCCCCTGGTGTCAGGAGGGGCTGCTGTGACTCTGAACCAGCTGGTGGGAGTCCTGGCCACTGCCCTCACCTACAGGAAAACCTAGCCTGCAGCTATACCACTGTGGTGTCCGATCCTGTCAGATCTCGGAAGCTAAGCAGGCTCGGGCCTGGTTAGTCCTTGGATGGGAGACTGCCTAGGAACACCAAGTGCTGTAGGTTTGGGAGACAGACCCAGCAACCCACTCCAAAAATCAATCAACCATTGAAAACCCTATGAACAGCAGAGAGGCACTGACAATAGTGTTTCTCCAGTTGTACATACGGTTACTATGAGTTGGACCTGGACTCGATGGCACCTAACAACAATAGGGAAACCAAGCCCCAGTGTCCAGGACAAGGGAGCTTTGCTCCTGAGCAACTTCTGGCTCTAGGCTTGATCGCTAACCTTGCTCCCTTCTCCAGCCCTTCTGCTGCCCAAAAATGATACCAAGATGTTGTCTTTCCAATGCTACCCATGGCCAAGGCAAGCTAGTTCTCACCAGACTTCTTGTGATTCAGGCTCAAAGGGTAAAGGAGCCAGGGAGGAGATCCACAGTCAACTCCTGAGATGCTTGCTGAGCAGTCAGGTTGTCTTTGGAGCAGTGACAGACCCAGAGATTGCTCCAGGGGCTCCCAGGGCCTCTCGCTGGTGGAAGCCCCTGTGTCCATCATCGTGAGCCGTCCTCCATGGGGAAGGACCCCAGAACCTTGAGGCTTCTTTCTGTAGCAAGCCAGAATTCTTCCCTCCTCCCTGTGTGGCCCCGTCCTCCCCTCCTCCTCCACCTGGGAAACCAGGGGTGAGGGGAGGAAGATGAATTATGCCGAATAGCGCCCACACATTTTCTACCTTCCTCCATGATTTATGGGCTGGGATTTAGCTCAGTTGGTAGAGCGCCACTCTGCAGTCTCTGAGGTCCCGAGTTCGATTCCCAGCACCACAAAATGGGAGAAGGACTTGGTAATCCACTTCCAAGGCAATCCCGAGAAACAGTCAGCCATTGAAAACCCTATGAGGGTCGCTATGAGTCAGACACGACTCAACGGCACCCAACAACAACAACATCCATGGTTGACAGAGGGCGTTAATGCGCACACATACTGTGAATCCTGGACAGAAAACCCCTACCATGAGCGCTATTTCTATATTTCTATACCCCCCGGACCTACAAGGGCCAATTCCCAAGCATTTGGGGTTCGAGCCTCTCTAACTCCCTAATCAAGATGTTCAGCCTCAGCGTATTTGAAGCCAAGAACCATAGAAAACCCAGGAGTGGCCAGAAGCTAAATTGTCCAGCTGCTCAGAGGCAGGAAGTCACCTCACACTGACAGGGTCAGGGGTGGCTCCCCAGGAGGACGGGAGCTGCAACAGAGGGTGTTAGTGCTAGGGCGGCCCAGCACCGCAGCTTGGGTGGCGTCAGCCTCAGAAATGGATTGTCCCCCAGTCCGGAAGCTAGAAGTCCAAGGGCAGGGCATGGCAGGGCTGGCTCCCCCTAAGAAAATCCCCCGACCCTGTGTCCTCCTGTGTTACCTTCCCACAGGGTGTGCATGTCTCTGTGCCCACATTCCCCCTTTCTCTAGAACACCAGTCACGTGGGATGGGGGCCCCACCCCAGCGGCCCCACTGTAACCTAATGACTTTA
Organism: Pedetes capensis; assembly: GCA_007922755.1. Lineage (NCBI taxonomy): Eukaryota > Metazoa > Chordata > Mammalia > Rodentia > Pedetidae > Pedetes > Pedetes capensis. The sequence continues at coordinate 15,934 of VMDO01010824.1, forward strand.
AAAGTCCTGTCCCCAAATAAGGTCACACTGTGCGCACACAAGGCTCCCTGCATCCCGTGACTAACCCCGGCTCTTCCAGTCCCAGGTCCTCCCGCGGGCGTCAAGGCGGCGGCGGCCTCGGCCTCCATGGTCTTCGTGTCCTGGCTGCCCCCTCTCAAGCTGAACGGCGTCATCCGGAAGTACACGGTGTTCTGCTCGCACCCCTACCCCACGGTAAGTTGGTGAGGCGCCCAGGGCCTGGCCAGGCTCCTCCAGGGCTGTGCTGCGGGGGCTCGTCTGGGACGGTGTCCTTTCTGTATCTCTCTCCTACACTCGTCCTCACAGTGAATTTATCTGTCCCTGGCGTCTCCACGTGCAAAGCGAGGTCCTCATTGACACCTCCCGGGAAAACACACTCCTGCATCATTACACAGGCTACAGGCGTCTACACCCGTTGTGTATTTGGAGAGTTCCGCGCCCCTGCCTGCCTACTTACCAAAATCGGGCTGCAGAGGTCATTGTTGTTAGGTGCTGTCGAGTCGAGTCCGACTCATAGCGACCCTCATAGGGTTTTCAATGGCTGACTGTCTCGGGATTGCCTTGGGAGTGGATTGCCAGGTCCTTCTCCCATTTTTGCAGTGCTGGGAATTGAACTCGGGACCTCAGAGACTGCAGAGCAGTGCTCTACCAACTGAGCTAAATCCCAGCCCAGTCTTGTTGTTGTTGTTGTTGTTAGGTGCCGTCGAGTCGGTATCCGACTCATAGCAACCCTCATAGGGTTTTCAATGGCTGTTTCGGGATTGCCTTGGGAGTGGATTGCCAGGCCCTTCTCCCATTTTTGTGGTGCTGGGAATTGAACTTGGGACCTCAGCAATTGCTGCACAGCGTTCTACCAACTGAGCTAAATCCCAGCCTGCAGAGGCCGTACCTGTGCTTTAATTGAGAGGCGGTGGACAGCGCCTATTGACGTTCCTGGAGCTCATCATGAAACGCACCTGGTGCCCCACTCCCTCCTTCCTACTGGCCTGCCCACACCCTGTCTCCCCTCCCAGATGCATCCCCACCCCAAGAAGGAGCTCCCCACAAACTTGCTGTCCCAGGAATGGGGGACGCTGAGGAGGACCCACAGCCCCTGCAACAGCAGCAGCAGCCCAGCTCCTGGGAAGGCATTAAAAGTTGGAATGCTCACCACTCCCCAATGGGGCTGTGGGGGTCAGTACTATTAGGACTACTGGGAAACAATTATAAAATTGAGCTTTCCAAGGCCAGACACAAAAACATACTGAAACAAGGAAATTTTAGAGCAAAGACAATGTAGGAATGGCGCGTCAAAACTTAAAATTTCTGGCCGGGTGTGGTGGTGCACACCTGTAATCCCAGCGGCTCGGGAGGCGGAGGCAGGAGGATCGCAAGTTGGAGACCAGAGGCAGTCTGCGCGTAACTTAGCGAGACCCTGTCTCAAAAAGGAAAATAAAAAAATGGGCTGGGGGTGCAGCTGAGTGGTCCAGCACTTGCAAAGCATGCAAGCATGAGGCCCTGGGTTCAACCCCAGTACCGCAAAAGAAAAAAAAAAACTTATGATGTCTTTGTGAAAATTTTCTAGCATTTTCTGAAGTGGGAGCTGAACCAAATCCATCTTTGTATTTGCCAGCTCCTGGCACAGAATTTAGAAACGCTTCTCCATGCAATAAGCCTGTGTGGAGTGGCTACGCGAACTAACTTTGTTTCTGCTGTGGTCCATCATCTATCGTGTAAGACTAACCACGTCCATCATTTCTAAGTGCCAAGTTCAGGGGGATGGAGCATGTTTACGTTGTGTAACTGTTACCATCTTCCATCTCCAGAACTTCTCATCTTCTCAAATGGAACCTTAATTCCATTAAACACTGACTATTCATTTCCCCGCCTGTAGCCGTAGCCCAGTGGCATCCAATCCTGTCAGATCTCTGAAGCTAAGCAGGGTAGGGCCTGGTTAGTACCTGGATGGGAGACCACCTGGGAACACCAGGTGCTGTAGGCTTGGGAGAAGGACCCGGCAGTCCACTCCCAAAAATCAATCCGCCATTGAAAACCCTATGAACAGCAGAGAAACACGGACACTAGTGTTTCGCCTATTGTACAAAGGGTCGCTATGAGTTGGATACCGACTTAGTAGCACCTAACAACAACAACAACATTCATTTCCTCTCCCCCAGCCCCTGATATCCCCCATTTGACTTTCTGTCCCTGTGAACCTGGGGAGCCTGGGGACCTCACAGAAGTGGAATCACGCAGTGTTCATTCTTTTGCACATGGCTTACTTCGCTGAGCAAATGCCCTCATAACGTCCCTTGGAGAATGTGCCCAGATGCTCTTCCTCTGTAAGGCTGAACAATATTCCCAAACACATTGATTAAGTAGGCCTTTTAAAAGTGATATGCTCTTCCAAATCCAGAGTCTAGAGGGCCCTAAGGCCCGGTTTGTGGACAGTGAGCTCAAGTGACATCAGGAGCTGTGGGGTGGGGGGTGCAGGGGACAAGGGACACTGGTCACACAGCTTCAGCCCTCTGTCACCACCGCCACATTGTGTGTGCTGCTGTTTGTGCCGACTGCGCTACCTCTGCCTTGAAGGACAGATTCAAGTGTAAAACAGAGTTGAGTTGCAGAACAGTTTTGTGAATCCTTATTTGAGTTCAAATATGCTGTTAATTGTCACCTGCTGAATCCCCCCCTCAAAGCCCAGGGAGAAAAGCAGGGTGGACAGTCTGCCAGGAGGAAGTCCCTGCTCCTGTTTCCCTCCGTTCAGGGCTGCAGGTGTCTGATTTCCTCATGGTGCATACAGTTGCTGACTTTTTCCTTGCCCTTAACACCTCCCTCTATACACCAAAGAGAGACGGCATTATTGTGACTTACAGAGAACTCACTCGCCCCTCGAATTTGAAGCGGGTCTGTTTCCGCGCGTTCATTCGTTCCACACTCGTTACTTTGACTCCACCAAGGCAGGAGACTAGCAAAGTGCCCAGAAGGCCAGCAGCTCGCGCCCACTGTGTCCCTCCACAGCGATCTTTGTCTCTGAACTAAAGATGCCAACCTGGCTTATTTGAGATGAGTCTTAGCGATGGTTACTCCCATGAAGGATCCCCCCACACCCCTGTCCTCCCAGCCCGAGAATTGTATGCAATAAAAACGGAAGAGCACTATGTTCTGAAAACATGATCAAGCCATCTGTGAGAGGGTAGAGAGGGTTTTCCTCCGAGTTTTCAGGGTCTCTTCATGTGCAGAACACAGGATTTGACTCATCAGTACCTTCTCAATGAGACCCTTTCTACAGTGAGAATACTGAGATCAAACCAACCTGAAAACATGGGAAATGACACTGGAGTTTCTTACGTGGGTGATGTTTTGCGACCACTGGAAAAGCGCCTCTCCATTGCCCTTTGGCCACATAAACAAGCAGTCCAGATGTAGAAGTGTGAGGGCCACAAGGTGTCATGGTATGGAGGTGAGGGCCAATTTATTAAGATTTTCAAGGAGGGCCAGAAACCCAGCTCTGTCCCCAGCAAAGTGAAATGAACTGGAATCAGATCTATTCCCTCTCTACAGCCACGTGACTCTTCATCTATTTCAAACATCACTTAAGACCTGTCTTTAAAGCTGGGCACTGTGGCACACACCTGTAACCCCAGTGACTTGGGAGGCCAAGAGAAGAGGATCGCGAGTTTGAGGCCAGAGGCAGCCTGTGCAACTTAGTGAGACCCTGTCTCAAAATTAAAAATTAAAATACAAAAAGGTGCTGGAGTTGTAGCTCGGTGGTAGAGCATTGGCCTAGCATGGGCGAGACCGCAGATTCAAACCCCTCAGTATTGCAAAAAAAGGAGGAGAAGGAGGAGGAGAAGGAGAAGGAGGAGAAGAAGGAGGAGGAGGAGGAGGAGGAGAAGGAGAAGGAGAAGAGGAGGAGGAGGAGGAGAAGGAGAAGAGGAGGAGGAGGAGGAGGAGGAGGAAGCAGTTATTTTCAAAATAAAATATCTTTACAAAGTCAAGAAAAAACTAATTCATTTCTCTTCTGGAGGTGAATACTTATAAATCCTATTACTTTGTTTTTTAAGATAGAATTAGCAAGAAATTTAAAATTAATAGAAAGGTAGTGTTTTGGTGCTTTGTCTCTCGGTTTTTGTCATCTTTAGTTTCTGTGATGTAATTTTCAGTCAGGAAACTAGCTAGCTTTGTGAGGTGTGCGCATTTCTGCCTATGCGTCAAGATGAACACCAGAGGGCAGCACGAGCTCTGATAATTTTCCTTGCTCATCAATCTGAATTTTTTTTGTGCGAAATGATTTCATAGTTGAATGTAGAACATGGAAGGATAAATCAGGACACAGTGTGCCCTATAATCTGAGCCTAAGAGTCCCTTGGGGAACCTCCTTGCTGCTGACAATTTTCTCCCAAGATCCCCAACTCATCTTCCTTTCTTGCAAAAAGACCTTGTTAAAAAGACAGGGGCTTTTTTCTCTAATAAGTAAAATGTATTGTCTAATCATAGTCACTTATTCCATGTTATTCTCTCAGTTCAGCTTAGTAAAAGGCATTAGAATTTGAAACCTTGGATGTGGCCAAACAAATATATGATCTGTAAACTAATTGGAGTCCTTTTCTGGTTGTCTAAAAGCAGAGTTGAGTAAACATTAATCTGTGTTTGAGAGTCCAGGAGATGCCATGAGACCCCAGCCTCCTACCCCAGGGATGCAAACAGCAAAATTTCAAGGTTTAGATAGTGCCGTGGCACGTGCCTATACTCTCAGCAACCCCAGAGTCTAAGGCAGGAGGATCATGAGATTGAGGCCAGAGGCAGCCTGCACAACCTAGTGAGAGGCTGTCTCGAAATATAGAACAAAAATGGGCTATGGGTTCATCTCAGTGTGGAGCACTTGCTGAGCCTGTGTGAGGCCCTCGGTTCAACCCCCAAGTACTGGGGAAAATCATCTCAAAATTCATTTGATTCAGAACCTCAGCCATGTAATTTATGGACTCTGGCTGTTAATGTGAACATATAATGGTTTGAATCCTAATACTATTATAAGCAATGAAAATACAAAGAAATGAGATAACCTTTTAAGGTCTCAGGTTAGAAAGTAGCTGAGTTGTATTTTCTTTCTAAAACTTCTCCCTACTAAAAGCACTCTGTGAAAAATTACATATCTTCAGTAGGCATGGGGGTATAGAAATTACCTAATGAACAGGTCCATACTCATGTATACAGAGCTTGTTGTTGTTGTTGTTAGGTGCCGTCAGGTCGGTATCCGACTCATAGTGACCCTCACAGGGTTTTCAATGGCTGACTGTTTCGGGATTGCCTTGGGAGTGGGTTGCCAGGTCCTTCTCCCATTTTTGCAGTGCTGGGAATTGAATTCGGGACTTCAGAGACTGCAGCGCAGCGCTCTACCAACTGAGCTAAATCCCAGCACCACATACAGAGCTTAGAAATATGAAATTAAGAGCTGGGTGTGGTGGCACACACCTGTAATCCTAGCAACTGGGGAGGCAGAGGCAGGAGGATCGCAAGTTCAAGACCAGAGGCAGTCTGTGTAATTTAGCGAGACCCTGTCTCAAAAAATAAAGTAAAAAAATGGGCTGGGTGTGCAGCTCAGTGATATAGCACTTGCAAAGCATGCAAGCACAAGACCCTGGGTCCAAGCCCCAGTACCACCAAAAATATATTTTATATATATATATTATATATATATATATATAATATATATATTATATATATAATATATATATATTATATATAATATATATATATTATATATAATATATATATATTATATATATATGAAATTAAGTAGCAGAAACTTCTCACTACTGAAGAATAAATATGAGAAGGTATTAAAAAGTATAGCAATGAACTGTGAGCCACATCAGTTATTCCAGTTTCCAATACAATGTTATCCAGTCCCTGCAAACAAAAGGTGCTCAATAAATATTGCTGAGTGAGCCAATGAGAATAAGCCTGGAGGCTTTTGGCAGCTAGACTCCGCACTCTAAGCCCCCCTCTGAGAGGTGCACAAGCCTGCCAGACAGAGAGCAGGGTGACTGCCACCAGGTCCAGACGGCCTGTGGTCCAACGTGGCAGGGGTACAGTTGCCTCCAATCCCTCCCCAGACTGCACTTGCCGGCAGAGCTGAGGACAAGAGCAGGCCGCAGAGGCCCAGCACGTGGGCTCAGCCTATGGTGTCCTCCGTGCCCGTGTCTGTTTATGATGGTGGCTGCTGTGGTGCTCATTGTTCCTCTTTCACAAATCACCACGGACCTGACGGGCGCGGTGGTGCACGCCTGTCATCCCAGCGGCTCGGGAGGTGGAGGCGGGAGGATTGCAAGTTCGAGACCAGAGGCAGTCTGCGTAATTTAGCGAGACCCTGTCTCAAAAAATAAAAATAAAATGGGCTGGGGGTGCAGCTCAGTGGTCCAGCACTTGCAAAACATGCAAGCGCGAGGCCCTGGCTTCAACCCCCAGTACCACAAAAAAAAAAAAAAAAAAAGAAAGAAATCACCGTGGACCTCCTGGTGTAAAATCCCATTACCTCTTTCCAATGATGTCCTCTTTCATTTAGTTTTAGCATATCAGGCTGTTATAGGGCTGTGTGCTCTGTAAATCCTTTCTCTCCAGGTTTCTGTTATCCGCCCATTCTTCCTCCTCCATTGTTCCCTCTCCTCTGCTCTCTCACCTTAAATGTAAGCAGTGTTCCTTCCTCCTGCTCTTTTTATATTCTTTACTGTCTCCATGAGTCACTGAGTCGGTGCTCATACATTTAGTTATCACCTGAGGTTAAGAAGTTCAAACCTTTTCTCTCTAACCCTAGCAATCTTCGAGACACAATCTGTCCCACATTTCCAACCTCCCATTGCCCACAACCTCAGACAACCCACCTGTACCTCACAGCCGGTGTGCCCAAAGCTAGTCCCATCCATTCCTCCCCTTCCATTCCAATTTCCCAACTTGGCTAATTATCCAACCATATCCTTTTTGTCTCCCAACTAGAAGCCACAGAGTTACTTTTGATTCCTTTTCTTCCTATCACTCGTTAGCTGATTGATTGACTGATCACCTGCCCACTTATTCATTTGCACAACAAATATGGGTAGAGCAATATTCTGGGCCAAGCACTGAGCCAGGTACAGGCTTGTGTCCATCAAGAGAAGCTGAGATGGGCTGGCTACCACAAAGCCTAAGAGCTCAGTGTTCTACAGCAGTGAATGGTTTTCTGTTTCTTTAACGTTCATTGTCAAAGCCAAGTGCAGTGGCGCACGCCTGTAATCCCAGCGACTGGAGAGGCAGAGGTGGGAGGATCGCAAGTTCGAGACCAGAGGCAGTCTGTGTAATTTAGCGAGACCCTGTCTCAAAAAGTAAAGAAAAAAATGGGCTGGGGTGCAGCTCAGTGGTCCAGCACTTGCAAAGCATGCAGGCGTGAGGCCCTGAGTTCAACCCCCAGTATCGCAAAAATATAAATAAATAAATAAATAAATAAAATGCATTGCCATTGTGAGTTGGGGGTAGCTCAGCTCCATGTTGACTTCCCAAGCAGGTTCTATGAGAAAGGGCAAGAAATCTGCAGCGATGTTGGCATAGGCACTAAATGCACCAGCAGGAATCATTGGCTAGAACTCACCACATGGTCTTACCCAACCACAGGGGGCCAGGAAGTACAATGCAAGGATGTACCCAGAAGTTCTGGGGAGGGCAGAAGATGCCAATGATAATCATTATCTCCTGTAAGGAGACAAAGGACGCTAGAGGGGCATGTCCAGGGTAGCGCAAGACAGACCCGTGGGCCAGGGGGCCACTCAAACCACAGGCCCAGAGATGGCTTCTTAAAGAGGAAATATAGCCCTGGCTTGCCGGAGGAGAGTTCTGCCTGATGAGTCAGGGGCAGGACAGGGACCAGAGAAAATAACTCTGCAAAGTGGCGTGGTGCCAGGGCATTCTCTGGGCGCTATCTTCTTACTCCTGCTCCTCCCTTCTCCGTCTCACCTCCATAGCTTTGGCTCCGGTGCTCACTGGGAAGACAAAACCAAGGCAGAGCCTCAGCACCACCACTCTCCACTCCAAGTCCATTGTCTCTGTCACTGCACAATTATCCTTTCCAGCTCTAAATCAAAGCGGACTACCCTTCCCTTGTGCGCATTTCTTGCATGTACTTTGTACTTAAAAAACATTCAGAGCCAGGCGCAGTGGCGCAAGCCTGTAATCCCAGCAGCTCAGGAGGCAGAGGCAGGAGGATCGCAAGTTCAAGACCAGAGGCATTCTGCATAACTTAGCAAGACCCTGTCTCAAAAGAGTTTAAAAAAAATGGGCTGAGGGTGCAGCTCAGGGGTCCAGCACTTGCAGAGCATGCAAGCGCAAGGCCCTGGGTTCAACCCCCAATGCTGCATAAATAAATAAATAAATAAATAAATAAATAAATAAATAAGAAAGAAAGGAAGAAATTAATTCAGAATCCTCAGTGTGACCTAGATAGATCCCCATGCCAACTCCCGTCTGGTCTTACATTCTGCCAATCTTCCCCATCTCATACTTAAGCCTCCCTATGTCTCAGAGGTGGGTCTGTGAGCAGGTGCGTATGTGCAGGCATGTGTGTGCACTGAATTCTCCTCACTTTTCCCTCCCACCCTCTCATGGAAAAATGCCTGTTCTATAAGGCTCAGATGAAATGCTGTATTTTTATTCCGCTATTTTTGAGCACTGCCTATGCTCCAGCCAGTGTCTAAATACTTTGTGCCTAAGGTTTCTGAGGGGCTGGGATTTAGCTCAGTTGGTAGAGTGCTGCTCTGCAGTCTCTGAGGTCCTGAGCTCAATTCCCAGCACCGCAAAAATGGGAGAAGGGCCTGGCAATCCACTCCCAAGGCAATCCTGAAACAGTCAGCCATTGAAAACCCTATGAGGGTCACTATGAGTCGGATACCGACTCAACGGCACCTAACAACAACAACAACACGGTTTCTGAACTTGCTTTGTCATGGCCCACAGTATGAAATATGCGTTGTAACCATTATGTGGTATGCACACTCAGCAAATGTGCAAATGGAACTTACACCTACCACGTGTGACACCTCCGATATCTTCCACCCCACTCTATTTTTTTTCTGTTCCATTATATTTTTTAAATGATATCATGGCCCACTAAATCGCTTTGATGACCCACATTTCTTAAAATGCTGTTTTATATCAGTTAATTCTGATGGCTGTCTTTTGCAGGAGGAGATGTCCTTGTTATTATCACTTTGTTGTTGTTGTTGTTAGGTGCCGTCCAGTCATGTCCGGCTCATAGCGACCCTTATAGGGTTTTCAATGGCTGGTTGCTTCGGGATTGCCTCAGGAGTGGGTTGCCACGCCCTTCTCCCATTATCACTTTACTGAGACTGAAATGGAGACTGTGCTGTCCAGCCAGGTGCCCCAGCTTCACAGCAGGGTCCGCAACCCACAAGGGCTGAGCTCAGAATCCAGGCTCTTCGCCCTGAAGGCCCACCGTGTTCCCCAGGAAGCCAGCCTCATCCCACCTCAGTGTTCCCCAGCATTGATCTTCAACCTCACTTTCACGTGACCGTGACCCCTTGCATTATCGTTAGACACAGGCAGGGGCTGGCCTCAGCAGTGGCTTACCCGCTTTCTAAATACAGGAGCCACAGTTGCTCACTGTAATGCTTTTGGGAAACCCAGTGCTATATGGAAACAGGAAACCCAGTGCTATATTGAAACAGGGGACATTCAACAAACGCTATGTTGAATTAAATTTTATGGATTGTGACTGTGAGTCATCCAGTGGAAATTAAATTGAATAACAAAATTGCTGCTTAACAAGGCAGGCGAGTGTGTTACCTATTCTGCGACATTTCCTCTGGCAGAAAGACCGAGGGTAAATGCTTGGCTTCCACATCACTGACGTGGAAGTCATTCTTCCATAGTTCTACCAAAATGACCTGATGGTGCGTCCCTTTGTTTTATGATGGCAACCATAGAGATACTACAAGTTGGCCTGAGAATGTACTGTCATGCTCCATTCACGCAGATGCAACTGGTCAGGTTTGGAAGGTCTCTGCTGAGTTTTTCTACGTGGTAGCCCATGCGAGGCCCTTTGTGCTGTTGTGGTCAATAATACTCCAGCTCCTGGCATCTTGTCAGTGAATCACACGACTGGAAGAAATCCTGTCAAGGCAAAGGCACATCTAAGGATCCTAGACATATGAAATAAATTCTGCTTTCTAAAATCTCCTGGGATTTAGCGCAGTTGGTAGAGCACTGCGCTGCAGTCTCTGAGGTCCCGAGTTCAATTCCCAGCACCGCAAACATGGGAGAAGGACCTGGCAATCCACTCCCAAGACAATCCCGAAACAGCCATTGAAAACCCTATGAGGGTCGCTATGAGTCAGATACCAACTCGACGGCACCTAACAACAACAACAAAATCTCCTGGGGAGTGTATTCTTGGAGGCTCCTTGGAAAGGCCGCCATATTTCACAGCCAGTTCTTTTGTTGTTGTTTAGTTTTGTTTCTGTACTTGGGTGTTGAACCCAGGGCTTCAGGCATGCTAAGCAAATTATCTACCACTGAATGGCACCACTGGTCCCTTTTATGCTTGTTTTATTTTGAGATAATGTCTTGCTATATGGTACAGCTTGCCTCTGGTCTTGAACCTGCGATTCTGAGTCACTGGAATTACAGACTTGTGCCACAGGGCCATTCTGATGAGCTATGATGTTCAATCCTCTTTAAATGTCTCATGCTGCTGCCATCTGTGTCTATTTATTAGACTTCTAATCTCTGGGACTATAGAGGGCAAGTCTGTGTTATCTTTCAAAAACCCACCCTTTCAAAATAGTCCTCCTTCCCAAGCCCGGTGCCGTGGCACATGCCTGTAATCCCAGCAACTTGGAAGGGAGAGGTAGGAGGATTTTGAGTTTAAGGCCGGATGCAGCCTACATAATTTAATGAGACCCTCACTGAAAATAAAAAATGGGCTGGAAGTGCAAGCCAGTGTCAGAGCACTTGCAATATATGTGTGAGACCCTAAGTTCAACCCCCAAGTACAAAATAAAAGTCTTCTTTCCCTTTATGGTACCCTGTTGAACCAGCCACTGGGATTTAGCTCAGTTGGTAGAGCGCCGCTCTGCGGTCTCTGAGGTCTCAAGTTCAATTCCCAGCACTGCAAAAATGGGAGAAGGAGATGGCAACCCACTGCCAATGCAATCCCGAAACAGTCAGCCATTGAAAACCCTATGAGGGTCGTTATGAGTCGGACACCGACTCGATGGCACCTAACAACAACATTGAACCTGTCAATGGCTGTGCAGTCTGGAGTTTTCTTTTCATGCCAGCAGTCATCACTGGTTTGGGGGAGCACCGAGTGAGGCTTGCCAATTGATATAACTAGTCCAAATGCTGGCAACTTTTACTGTTATAGTAGGAGAGACCTCAGCCTTTAGCATCCTGTGCACAATCTCGTAATTTATGGAGCCAAGGAGACCAGGGCATATCTTCCAATGGAATTTCTGTACAGAATCAAACGCTAGAAGTCTCTTTGAAGTTCAGTGCCACAGGATTGACATGACCCTGACAGATAAACATCCAACAAGGGCTCCTCTATGCTGACTTTCCCTCTGTTAAAGATCCTTCCCCTATGTTCCACCCTGGAATCCCGACTGTACTTTTCCTTGCTGCCTATGCTTCCTCAGTGCCCATGGGCTGAAGTGTCTCGTCCAAAAATGAGACATAGCCTGTTTTCTGGAGCAGTTTTAGGGTCACAGTAAAATTAAAGAGAAGGTACAGGATCCTGCACCTGCCCCTTCCTTTGGTCCATTTGTTACAAACTATGAGCCTGCTCGGGTGCACCATTATTACCCAGGGGCCACACTGTACCTTGGGGTTCACTCTTGGTGTTGGATGTTTTATGGATTTGAACAAATGTATGATGCCATGTATCCACCATTAGAGGATTTTGCAGAATAGTTTCACTGCCCCAAAGTCCCCTATGTTCCTGCTATTCACCCTGCCCTCCCTCCTAACCTCTAACAACCACTGATGTTTTTACCTTCTCCATCATGTTGCTAGGGGGCTGGGATTTAGTTCAGTTGGTAGAGCACCACTCTGCAGTCTCTGAGGTCCCAGGTTCAATTCCCAGCACCACAAAAATTGGAGAAGGGCCTGGCAATCCACTCCCAAGGCAATCCCGAAATAGCCATTGAAAACCCTGTGAGGGTTGCTATGAGTTGGACACGACCCAATGGCACCTAACAACAACAACAACAACAACATCATGTTGCTAAAATGCCCTTTCTATCCAGTTCCTTTTGGAGCCGTTGACATATTCTTGCTTTGAAAACATCTTATCTTTTTTCACATGGCCTAACATAGGCATTTTGTATTATGTAAGGAGTAAAGTTGGCTTCAAATCTTTTTCAATTAAGAGTAATACAAATAGCTGTTTTTCCCAATATTGTATATTGTGCATATTTTGCTTTTATTATTAAGAATAGACTTTCTCACTGATTCCTTTCTTCCATGAAAGAAGTTACATGATGCCACACTAGCTCTTTTGTGCAGAATTTGTCAAATAAGTGACAGTCTTCAAGTTAAGTTAATAATTCACTTTTGACAGATAGATAATTAGGATGGCAGGTGGTATGACAATGGAGACAGGGTGAGGCAAAATTGTAGTAAAAGGAGGTTATATAGTTAGAAAAGCTTGGAAAGTGGAAGGATGCTGCCATTCTGCTTGGCCACAATGCGAGAGTGTCCTTGATTCAAAATAGTCATATCAAGAACCTCATTTCTAGCCAGGCACGGTGGCACACGTCTGTAATCCCAGCGGGTGGGGAGGCAGAGGCAGGAGGATCCCAAGTTCGAGACCAGAGGCAATCTGTGTAACTTAGCAAGACCCTGTCTCAAAAAGTAAAAGAAAAAAAAATGGACTTGGGGTGCAGCTCAGTGGTCCAGCACTTGCAGAGCATGCAAGCACGAGGCCATGGGTTGAACCCCCAGTACCGCAAAAAAAAAAAAAAAAAAGAACCTCATTTCTTTCATGCCTTTTCTGGATACCAATTTTAATTCATTTGCAAAACATATTTTTTATTGCAAAGGTCAAGAAATAAAATACATTTAAAAGGCTTTATAAAAAGTGGTCAAGAGACATATATATGACAACAGCTACTGGAATCTCAGTAAAGGGCAGAAGAAAACATGGAAATTGGCTGGCATAAAACAAGTGGCTATAATGTGCTACCTTTTTGGCTAATGCTGATCTCTCCATCTTCTGCTCTTAGTACTATCTTTGTGCCATAACATTATCGTATTTTAGAGAAATAGAATGGAAATCAGGTTACAATAAATTATATATATAGGAATTTTTTAAAATCCTATTTTTAAAATTTAAATTGATCTAGCTAACTGATTATCTTTAATGGAATCCAGGATATTTCTCTGCCATTACAACAGAAAAATTTTATGTGTTCTGAAATTGGTGTTATCCTGGAATTTAAAAAGCTATCTATGTTGTTTCTTTTGCTTTGGGAGAGATTTTTTTTTTTAATCACCACTGTGAACATTCTTCCTACAAAGCCAGAGCGTTCAAGATTTTTAAAGAGTACATGCTAATAATTAGATATCAGAGCTTTTTAAAGCATCCTCTTTCTTTGATAGAATTAGTTTTTCATTAAAAAGTTAATTGAAAATTTTTATGGTGGAATTATTTTTATATCAGTCAAACAGGCTGAATAATTTGATCTAAGCAGCCTGTGACTTCCCGGTCATTTTCTGCACAGTATTTTCTATTGCATTCAAATCACTTCTGGGTCATCATTTCACTTACCTAATATAACATATAGGCTGGGATTTAGCTCAGTTGGTAGAGCACCACTCTGCAGTCTCTGAGGTCCCGAGTTCAATTCCCAGCACCGCAAACATGGGAGAAGGGCGTGACAATCCACTCGCCCAGGCAATCCCAAAAACAGTCAGCCATTGAAAACCCTATGAGGGTCACTATGAGTCAGACACGACTCGACAACATGTAACAACAACGAATACAACTTACATCTTCTTGATCCATTGCAGCTCCTGGTTAGGAAGTGCTGACACAAGGCAATGCTTTCTGAACTAGGCTCCTGAGGAGTCAGGAGAAAGAGGAGGGGGGCACTGGCCCTACCCTCAGAGACCCTGGCCCCAGCAGGGAGAGGGAAGCAAGCCCCTGGCCCACAGTTGACCATAAGGGGCCACACAATATGTTTAACAAAGGGCAGATATGGCCCCTGATTGCGGGGGGATTAGAGAAGGCTTTGTGAGTTCATCCAATAAGCTAAATTATATGAGTGATTTGGAAATGAATTCAAGAACTGCTGGGCAAATACCTATTTTTATAGAAATATCAAAGTGGAGCCGGGCACGGTGGTGCATGCCTGTAATCCCAGCAGCTTGGGAGGCAGAGGCAGGAGGATCCAAGTTTGAGACCAGTGGCAGTCTGTGTAATTTTGCAAGACCTTGTCTCAAAAAAAAACTAGGCTAAGGGTGTAGCTCAGTGGTCCAGCACTTGCAGAGCGTGCACGCGTAAGGCCCTGGGTTCAACCCCCAGTACCGCCAAAAAAAAAAAAAAAAAAAATCAAAGTGCACTTGAAGTTGCTCATAGTATCTAATTTTATCTGATATACTGATTAAAAGGCATCTTACACATGAAATGAAAAATACCACATTGACACCCAAAAGTAAAAGACATTGTGCAGGAAGGTGAATGTGGAAGGTGCTCTGCCCGGCTTTCCATGCGGCAACACTGAAGCACTAGGAGAAGAGGAATCTTCTGGCAAGCCTTAAATTCTTTCAGTGAATAAACTCTCAAGCTCCTTAGAAATCTGAGTTCACCCAGCAGCCCTAAGCAGTAACACAGAAAGGCAGAAGGGCTTGAAATCTGAGCAGCCTTGCGTGAATGTCACAAGATTTACCCCAATAGCTGCGTTTTCCACTCTCAGTACAATTTGAAGGAGGCAACTATTCAGAAATCTTGTACAACTTTACTATAAATATATTTTTAAGTCAAATACACAAAACCTCCCTTTTTTTTCCATAAGCAAATAGTAATCCATGTCCTCAGCTATGCCAAGGATGGCTTTAAAGGGGGAATTGAAGTAATTTTATTCCTGGATTTTAATAGGAATTGGTCAGAATCCTAATGTGCCTTATTTTTAATTAACCCTGTGCTAACCAAGCAGTTTCTTCCGCATTGCTCTAGGAAAAGCTGTGGCAAAAGATCTCTTTAGTGTATTGAAAAGCAAAGATGTCACATTGAAGACGAAGGTGCGTCTGACTCATGCCATGGTATTTTCAGTCGCATCATATGGTTATGAAAGCTGGACATTGAACAAGAGAGACAGGAGAAGAATTGATGCTTTTGAATTGTGGTGCTGGAGACATCTATTGAATATACCAGGGACTGCCAAAAGAACCAACAAATCTGTCCTAGAAGAAGTGAAACCAGAGTGCTCCTTGGAAGCAAGAATGGCCAGACTGTGTCTTACATATTTCAGACATGTAGTCAGGAGAGATCAATCCCTAGAGAAAGACATCATGTTCGGGAGAGTGGCAGGTCAAGGCAAAAGAGGAAAGCCCTCCACCAGATGGATTGACACAGTGTCTGCAACAATGGGCTTAATCACAAATAAGATCGTTTGCCCGGCACAGAATCGGCAAGTGTTTCAGTCTGTTGTACATAGGGTCGCTATGAGTCAGACTTGCCTCGACGACACCTAACAACAACAACAACAACCAAGCAGTGATCTTACCTTATAACCTACACACTAGAACTGAGCTCGGTCCATGACCATGACTCGAAGCATGGTAATTATTTATAAGCACCATTGGGGGGTATGGCACAGACAGCTTTTGCATAGATTTTCTTACCATGGCCCAAGGGAGAGAACAGTGGCCTGGAAGGTTTATATGGCCACCCCTATGCCCTATAACTTTTGTCATGACGCCTCACTCATGGGCCTCCATATTCCAGTTCAGTGGTGTCTGCATGGCCCTCTGCCTGCCTCCACAGTATAAAGTAGGATTACAGTATTTCTAAGTACAGTGGGCATTCTAAGTGAACATTGTGAGACAGAACTCCGTCTTCTCCAAAGAACAGTCTGGGCTGTCCTTGTCACAGGACATCAGCTAGAGAGGGCACTACTCTTCTCACGGCCCCATCTACTCTGATGGACCAAGAGTAAGTACCTTAGCTGCCACTTTGCTGTCTAAACTGAGAAGCAACGACATGAAAATAAGCATTAGGCTGATCCTGGACTCTGATAGGGTAAAGATGTTGAAACCCTTCTCAGATGAGAAAGAACAGCCTTTTTCTCAGCTGGCTGACAGAATTCATGAGAGGGGCAGAACATTCAACAACCCACACCTGAAATTAATCAGTCTACGCCATCTTGCTGGACACAGAGCAGAATCAGAAATGAGCCATGGGCAGAAGCCTCGCAGAGAAGCCAGCCAAGTGGAGCCACGTGCCAGCTTCCCAGATGCCAGTGGCTAGAGAGGTCGGTCCTGTGAGAACCTCCTTTAAAACAACCCTTCCACCCATTATTGTGGCCCAGCCAGGATGAAGTCAGTCATGAGGCACAGAAAAATCTAGAAGCCCTACTACCCCTGCCTTCACTCGGAAGATGAGACTGAATAGTTAAAAATCTACCAGAAGAAAAGTACATATAAGGATACTCAAATATTTACATCTCGAGAAAACCATCTTTGTCCCCTCCCTCCACATTTCTCCCTTTTTGGTATTTGGCTCCTTAATCCCTAAGGCACTGCCCGCATTGTGAGCCGGCCTGGCCATATGCCTCGCAGTTTGATCCTCTTGCCCTTGACATGGAAGCTCTGCCTTGTTCCTTCCTACCCCCTCCACCTTTATTTAAAGTCAAAGTCTTTGGCGTCTCTGCTTGCTGAAGTATCAGGAGGAATCCAGAAATAAAATCGATCCTTACTCTTTGAACATTCCCAGTATTCAGAATAAAATGCACAGAGATCAGCAAGTCACCCAACCATCGTGAGATTGCTGTGTTGCACAATTTGATATTTGATGAAAAAAAAATTAGTGAAATGTAAATATAGTCGCTGCTATTGTAACTCATATTAAAATATTGAGAAAAATGACTTATGAAAGCAATATTCATCATCCCTCTTACGTGCGATAAGCATTTCTGTTACAGCTTCGCCACCCTGCGTGAGCTTCTGATTAATGTTTCCCATCTCACTCTTTTCCTTGCTTGTTGCCTCCTGTGGAAAGGACTAGCTGAAGTACGCCCCATCCATACCTGAGGGATTCTGCTTAAAATTAATCTTTTATGCTTTCTAGTGTATACCCCATGGGCTGGGATTTAGCTCAGTTGGTAGAGCGCGGCTCGCAAGTCTCTGAGGTCCCAAGTTCGATTCCCAGCACCGCAAAATGGGAGAAGGGCCTGGCAATCCACTCCCAAGGCAATCCCGAAACAGTCAGCCATTGAAAACCCTATGAGGATGGCTATGAGTCAGACTCGACTTGACAGCACCTAACAGTAACAACAAAGTGTATACCCCTGTTGGAGGCGTCGCATGCCTCCAGGCGCCCTCCCGTCTGCTCCCTCCTCCAGGGCCCAGGAGTAGGCATCTTTACCTTGCCTTTCTCTGGACATGGCAGAGGTCCCAGCACAGCCTCCTCCTCTACCATGGGCAGGGCTGGTCTCTGCCTCCATCCTTCACCTTTACCAGCGTACTCACCAGGCTCTCTGTCCTTCCGACTCCACGTTCACGTGGTTTCCGTGGAGCCCACAGTCCCCTTCCCCTCCAGGTGGGAATGCACACACCGACCTGTAAACAGAAAAGTCTTCACTCTGCACGCAGCCTCGTTTTAGAGCCCAGTGGTGGACAATTAGAAAACACCAGAACCGAGTCCTGCATAGGTAGCTTTGCACCTCTTCTTGGAAGAGAAAATACTGGCATCTGGGAGAGTGAGCTTTACCTTTAAGGCTATTGCTAAAAGTTCAAGACAACAGGAAAAGTCACATTTAATACCTAGCTGCATATATTCAAAAAAAGAGAAAAAGAACCAACTATTCAATTGTTTAAATGGTTCAGTTGACAACTTTCTGTTTGTCATACTGAGACAAGGAAAATGGTGCCTAATTATTGTAGGCATCAGGGAAATATACAGTGGTATCAAATAGTAGAATCATCCATGTAAGTGACTTTCTCAAATAACCGCTAGGAAATACTGCACAGCTTAACTCTTATTTTCCATTTGCTGTCTAGAGAAAAGCCATTCCCAATGGAGGGGATGTCTACAAATAGACATGATTTTACTTTGGCTCTTGATTAATCTACTGTGTAAATGGTTAAGCAAATACTGTTGCAGAAGAAATCATGTTTTTATAGTTGATTATTGCCATGCCTCATGTTGTGGGCAAAAATAAATGAAATCGATATTTTGGAGCTAATCGGAGAACAATTCGACCTCATGGACAGGGTAGAGATTAAGTTTTAACCAAAAGCTATGCACTCCATACACAATCTTTATTTTACAAATACATTTTAATGCTTTCTTGATGCTTAATGTTCATTAAGACTAATTGTTAGAATTCTCACATCAGTAAACTCTGTGAAATTAATTTGGCAATGCCATTGCCTTGGAGGGCTGGGATATAGCTCAGTTGGTAGAGCGCCGCTCTGCAGTCTCTGAGGTCTGGAGTTTGATTCCCAGCACCACAAAAATGGGAGAAAGACATGGCAACCCAGTCCCGAGGCAATCCCAAAACAGCCATTGAAAACTCTATAAGGGTCGCTATGAGTCGGACACGACTCGACGGCATCTGGCTGGCTATGGCCCTGGAACGCCACACAACACGAGCACATGTAGTTTTGGGGTTGTCTCCTTAGTTTGACAAGAAACGAGCCAGATTCCCTCTGAACTTCTGGAATACGGGACTGGCATGTCGCGTGCGGGTGGAGGTGGCGGGGGTGGAGTGCAGAGGCGCACACAAGCGCTCGAGGATGCCAGGAGCTGTGTGAGGGCGCTGTCCTTTCACATCTGACATGGCTGCTCACCTGGGAGCTAAATATCTGAAAGTGAACAGTTCCCAGATGTTATTTTTATTGGGGAAGTGAGGGATTTTATGACAGCTGAGAGAGCTGGTTAGGGTTCGCCTGTCCTGTTTAATTGCAGAGCTGACACTGCAGCTTATACAGCTGACTGAGCTATTTAAGATTTGCTTAGCGGCTAGCCAGGGCGAGAGGGAGTCTTTGTGGAGTCGGGTCTCTCACCATTGGCAGTATGGGGTGTGAGGAAAGAGAACTGTGCATGGACTGGAAACACTGGGCCTACGCCATTGCTCTACTCTTGTCTGGCATTGGAACCTCAGAGAGTCCCTCTGGCCCTTAGCTTCCTCATCCATCAAATGGGTCTAATGCCAGCCCTATCAGCTCTCCATGGCTTCTTTTTCTCCTAAGATTAATGTACATTACTTATGCAAAACAGTGGGTTTCATCACGACATTTTCACACATGTGTGAAATGCACTTTGATGATGCTCACCCACAAATACACTCTCCCTTCTCTCTCTCCCCTCCTCCTGCTGGGCCCCTTCCATGTCCCAAATAGTCCCCCTCCTATTTTCATATCCTCTTATTTTCTTGTCTCTGTTCCGCATAGGAGAGAAAACATTTGATGTTTGTCTTTCTGAGTCTAGCCTGTTTCACTTCACATAGCGATCTGCCTTCTCATCCATTTTCCTACAAACAACAAAAAAGTTGGTGCCTCTTTATGACAAAGTAAAACTCTATTATATATAGTATGTATGTGTGTGTGTATATATATGTGTGTGTATATATATACATATACATATATATACACATATATATATGCGGCTATCATCAAGAACAGAAAAAACAATTCTAGTGAGAAATTATATATATATATATATATATATATATATGCCTGCAGCTGTAGCCCTGTGGCATCCGATCCCGTCAGATCTCAGAAGCTAAGCAGGGTCGGGCCTGGTTAATACCTGGATGGGAGACCACCTGGGAACACCAGAAGCTGTAGGCTTGGGAGAAGGACCTGGCAACCCCCTCCCAAAAATCAATCTGCCATTGAAAACCCTATGAACAGCAGAGAAGCACTGACAATCATGTTTCCCCTGTTGTACAGAGGGTTGCTATGAGTCGGATACCGACTCATAGCTACCCTCATAGGGTTTTCAATGGCTGACTCTTTCAGGATTGCCTTAGGAGTGGATTGCCAGGCCCTTCTCCCATTTTTGTGGTGCTGGGAATTGAACTCGGGGCCTCAGAGACTGCAGCGCAGCGCTCTACCCACTGAGCTAAATCCCAGCCCATATATATATATATATATATATATGTATGTATATGTATATGTATATGTATATGTATGTATATGTGTGTGTGTGTGTGTGTATCACATTTTCTTTATCCATTCACCCATTGGTGGGCATCTAGGCTGATTCCATAACTTGGCTATTGTGAATATGGCTACAATAAACACGGGCATGCAGGTGTCTCTATGGTAAGAAATCCATCATATGCTAGCTTAAATTACTTCAGGGATATACAAGACTGATAGACCTGGACCATGTGTTACTTCTCTTCCTAATTTTTTCGATGAGGCTCCATCCTGATTTCCATAGTGGCTGCACTAATTTACATTCCCTCCAACAGTGGAATCACAATTGGCAGCATGGCATATGAAAAAACAGAACTGTGCTTGGGACCAGAAACTGCCTGGACCTAAGCTATGGCCCTGCCCCTATTTGTCAGATGGAAAATCCATTTTTCCCTGCATTCTCACTAGCATTGGGGTTTTTTTCTGTTCTTGATGATAGCCATTCTGACTGGAATGAGATGGAATGTCATTACAGTTTTAACTTGCGTTCCCCTGATGGTTAAAGATATTGAATGCTCTTTCCTTTATTTATTGGGCATTTATAATTATTCTAGGAACTCTCTGTTCAGTTCATTTGCTCATTTGTTGATTGGATTCTTTGTTCTTTTGGTGTTTAAGTTTTTGAGTTCTTTATGTAATTTAGATATTAATCCCTGGTCAGATGGCTTGCAAAGATTTTCTCCCATTCTGTAGGCTGCCTCTGCACTCTGGTAATCATTCTACTGTGCAGCAGCTCTTTAATATGATGCAATCTCACTTGTTAATTCTGGCTGTTATTTCCTGAGCCTTTGGAGTCCTATTTACAAAGTCCTTGCCCATGCCTATACCTTGAAGTGTTTTCCCTATGTTTTCCTCTAGATGTTTCAAAGTTTCAGGTCTTACATTAAGCTCTTTGATCCATTTTGAAATGATTTTTGTACATGGTGAGAGGTATGGATCTAGTTTTAGTCTTTTACATGTGGATATTCAGTTTTCCCAGTACTGTTTGTTAAAGAGGCTGGTAAGTAGTGTTTTCATTTTCATTTGATTTTAAGATTTTTTTATGCCCCCCATTTTTTTCAGTAATCCATTGATCATTCAAAACTATATTGTCCAATATTCATATGCTTGTATGCTTTCTGTAGTTTCTCTGGCTGTTGATTTCTAATTTTATTCCATTATAAGCTGATAAGACACAAGAAAGTATTTCAATTTTTTGTATTTGTTAAGACTTGCTTTATGGCATAAAATATGAACTATTTTGGAGAAGGTTCATGTGCTCTTGGGAAGAATGTTTTACTGTCACTGTTGAAAGAAATATTCTGTTAAGTCCATTTGATGTCTGTTAAGTCCATTTGACCTATGGTGCAGTATAACTATGAAGTTTCTTTGTTGATTTTTTTTTTAACTCTGGATGATCTATCAACAGGTGAGTGTGGTATTGAAGTAACTGACATTATTGAATCTGGGCCTCTCTGTCCCTTTATGTTCATTTGTTGTTGTTGTTGTTAGGTGTCATTGAGTCGTGTCTGACTCATAGTGACCTTTATAGGGTTTTCAATGGCTGTTTGTTTTAGGATTGCCTCAGAAGTGGATTGCCACGTCCTTCTCCCATTTTTGCCACACTGGGAATGGAACCAGAGACCTCAGAGACTGCAGAGCAGTGGTCTACTGACTGAGCTAAATCCCAGCCCCTTAGGTTCGGTAGTGGTTATGAAATTAGTTGTACTAATGTTTGGAGCATATGTATTTACAACTGTTATATCTTCTTGATGGATTGTTCCCTATATTAATACATCGTGACTTTCTTATTCCTTGTAATTTTGGCTTGTGGTCTGCTTTGTCAGATATAAGTATAGCTACTCCTGCTTGCTTTTTGATCCCATTTGCTTAAAATATCATTTCATATCATTTCACTTTCAATCTGTATATATCTCTGCCAGTGAGGTGATTGTCTTGCAGCAAGAAAACAGTTGGATCTTCTTTTTGTAATCCATCTAGCCAATTTGTGTCCTTCAATTGGAGCATTAAGACTGCTTATATCTAGAGTGATTGAAAGGCATGTGTTAATTTCTCCTTTCATCTTAGAGATTTCCTCAGTTAATAATGTCTTATTCTTTCCTAATTCTCATTTGTTCATCAGTTCTTCTATTGAGGTTTCCTCTTTCCAGAGCTCTGCTGGACTATATCTTTCTTCCTCTTCTGTATGTAGTACCCCTTTAAATACCTTCTGCAATGCTGGTTTAGTTGTCTTGAATTGGTTTAGTTTGTGTTTATTATGGAAGACCTTTATTTCTGCTTGATTTTAAAGGATTACTTTCACAACTTATTCGGCAGCTATTTTGTTTCAGGGCTTGAAATACATCATTCCACACTCCCTTGGCCTTTAGGGTTTTTAGTAAGAGGTCTAATGTTATTCTGATGGGTTTAACTTAACATTCCTCTCTTACAGCTTTTTAATTTTCCCTTTGTTCTGTACTCTTGGAATTTTAATAATAATATGACATGGAGACATTCTTTTCTGGTCATGTCTATTTTAGGATCTAAATGCTTCCTCTATTTGGATGTCCATTTCATTTCTCTTCCTAGATTTGGGAAATTTTCTGCTATAATTTCATTGAGTAGATTTTCTGTGCCTTTAGTCTGTATCTCAGTTCCTTCTTCTATACCAAAGATTCATAGGTTTAGTCTCTTAATTGCATCCCAGAGATCTTGGGTGTGTTGATATAATTGACTTTTTTTGTTTTTTGAGTTCCTAAATCTGAGTTCAACCCCTGACATTCTTTATTTCACCTAGTCTAGTCTATTGTGTTTTTCATTGAGTACTTTATTTGATTTATTGAAATTTTTATTTCTGACTTTAAAAATATGGGGTGGTTGGTGCATTTTGGTATCTTGCTTTCAGGGTGGGCATGCTAATCTTCTCTGTATGATTCCAATTTTAGTATTTGTTCTGCCAAAGGGAGCACTTCACATGACTTCTTAAGAAACAGTTGTGAACTGTCTTGGTCCATGTGTCCTTGAAGTTCCTTCAGTTTTGCTTCATGTATTTTGAAACTTTGGTACTAGATGAACAAATGTTTAGGACTGTCCTGTCCTCTTGATGAATTGATCCTTTACCTTTGCTAAATTGGCTTTTTATCACTGCTAATATTTTTTGCTCTTAAATATATTTTGTATATTAAGATGCTCTCAGTTTATTTTGGTTAGTATTATTCACAGGACATCTTTTTTGCCCTTTTATTTTCAGCCTATTTGTGTTTTTGTACTTTTATGTAGCATATAGTTGGGTAATGCATTTACAGACGGTCTGACACCCTTTGTTTTTATTATGTTCAGCGTAGCTATTGCTATGGTTAGGTTAAGTCTATAATCTTGCTGTTTGGATTTTTAAGAAATTTTGGTCCTCTTTGTTCACCTTGCTGCACTTTTTCTGTCTTCTTTGAATTAATTATTTTTATCATTCAATTTTTATTTCTTTCGTTGGTTTATTAGCTTCACTTTCCTCAACATTTTTTATTTCAGTGGTTTCTTTAGGATTAACAATATATACCCTTATTATGGTCTACTTCCAAGTGATTTTATTTACCTCACATGTAGCATAAGAGCCTTCTAATACTATACTTTCATTTTTCCCTCCACATTGCTGGACTACTGTTGGCATACATTTTACTTTTGTACATGTTATAAACAGGCATCACATTGTCATTATTATTCTTTGACTAGCATTTATTTTAATGAGATTTAAATAATGAGAAAATGTTTATATATTTTCCTGTACAGTTACCATCTCTGATTCTTTTCATTCTTTTGCTCATGTTTCTTTCTGGTATTATTTTCCTTCTGCAAGAAGGACTTCTTTTGAAACTTCTTATATGTGGATCAGCTGATGATTAATTCTTTCAGTTCTTTGTACATATGAAAAAGTTTTTATTTCATTTTCACTTTGGAATATGTTTCTCAAGTGTGGAATTCTAGACTGGTTTTTTTCTTTTAGCTCTTTAAAGATGTTGTTCCACTGTCTTCTTTTTTTTTTTGATTGTTTTTGAAATAAAATCTGCAATCATCCTTATCTTTGTTCCCACATGTGTTGTTGTTGTTAGGTGCCATCGAGTCGGCATCGGATTCATAGCGACCCTCTGTACAACAGGGGAAATACTATTGTCAGTTCTTCTCTGCTGTTCATAGGGTTTTCAATGGCAGATTGATTTTTGGGAGGGGGTTGCCAGGTCCTTCTCCCAAGCCTACAGCTTCTGGTGTTCCCAGGCGGTCTCCATCCAGGTACTAACCAGCCCGACCCTGCTTAGCTTCCGAGATCTGAGGGGATCGGATGCCACAGGGCTACAGCTGCAGGCTGTTCCCACATGTAGGACATGTCTGTTCTCTGTGTACTCTTTAAGATTGTCTCTCTGATACCACTTTTGAGCAATTTGATTATGATCTGCCTTGCTGTGGTTTCCTTAATATTTTTGTGACTAAATTTCATTGAGATTCTTGGCTCTCTGGGTTTATGATTTTCATCACATTTGGAAATTTTTTAGCCCTTACTTCTTTAAACTTTTCCCCTCATCTTGCCTCTATCCTTTTTTGTTTGTTTGTTTCCAGTACTGGGGGTTGAACCCAGGGCCTCACACTTGCATGCTGTGCAAGTGCTGGACCACTGAGCTGCACCATCAGCCCTCTATCCTTTTCTTCAGTGACTGTGAGCCACTAAAGCCTACATTTATGTAAGGCTGCCTTACATTCTCCCATAGCTCACTCATGTTCTGCTGTGGTTTTGTCCTTTTTCTGTCTCTATTTCATCTATTAGTATGCCTTCAAGTTCTTTATCTTTTCCTAAATATCTGACCTGTAGATAATCTATTCCACTGTGTTTTTTATCTGACACATTATGATTTCCTCACAAGTTTAGTTTGGGTATTTTTATATCTTTCATGTATTTACTTAAGTTTTTGAAAATATGCTGTTATGTTGTTGTTGTTAGGTGCCATCGAGTCAGTATCTGACTCATAGTGACCCTCATAGGGTTTTCAATGGCTGACTGTTTCGGGATTGCCTTGGGAGTGGAGTCACTCTAATCCAATTATAATAACTTTTATTGACTTTGTAAAAATCTGTGTCTGTGTCAATTGTGGGTCAATTTTGATAAATGTAATTATTTCTTCCTTATGATTCGTGTTTTCCTGCATTTGTGGCATTCCTGGAATTTGTTTTATAACAGCTTTATTGAGATCTAGTTTGCATACCATAAAACTCATGATTTTAAGGTGTACAATTCAGTGGTTTTAGTTGATTCACCAAATCATGCAACTCTTCCTTTTATGTAATTCCACAAAGAAACTTCACAACCATTAGCAGTCATCCCTCATGCTCTCTGTCCCCACCCTAGCCTAGCTACTCCTAGTCCACTTTCTGTCAGTGTGTATTTGTCTATTCTGGACTTTTCATATAGAGGGAATTATAAATTTGTGATCTTTGCAATTGGCTTCTTTTATTTAGCATGGTATTTTCAAGATTATCCACATGGCAGCATATACCAATACTTTATGCCTTTTAGCTCAGTTGGTAGAGTGCCAGTGTGTACTATCTGAGGCCCCAGGTTTGATCCCCAGCACTACAAAATGGGAGAAGTACCTGGCAAACCACTCCTGAAATAATCCCAAAACAATCAGCCATTGAAAACCCTATAAATAGCAATGAAGCACTGACACAGCACCTGGCATGGCACAGTGTCAGAGAGTGTTTCATTCTGTTGTACAGAGGGTCACTATGAGTCAGGCCCAACTCCAGAGCACCTAACAACAACAACAATATGATTGAATAACACTCCACCGCATGGACACAACACATTCAATTTACCTACTCATCACTTGATAGATATTTGGGTTGCTCATGCCAGAAATTTTTTTATTGGATGTTATTGCAAATTTTACCTTTTGTATACTAGATCTTTTAGTTCCCGTAAATATTCTTCACGTTCCGTCTAGGATGCAGTTAAGTGACTCAAGTGATAATTTGGTCTTCCTGAGTCTTACTTTTAAAGCTTTGCAGGCAGAACTAGAGCAGTGTTCAACCTTGGGCTAATCCTCCCCATTTTTGAAGTATAATTCTTATGTACTACACCCAATGCCCCATGAATCTTGATGCCCAGTCTTGCCCGTAAGAACAGGCATCATTCCTTGTCCTGCGTGAGTGCTAAGCACTGTGACCTCTGGGGGGCAGGGCGGGGGCGGGGTCTTTCTCTGGCCTCAGGTGGTCTCCTCATATGCGTGCCCGGATTGGCTCAGCGGGGCAGAAGTCTGCGCAAGCCGGACCCTCCTCCTCGGATCACTGGACTTCTCCGTTGCAGCTCGCTCGCTCTCTCTTTCTCTCTCTCTTCTCTCTCTCATTTCCAGTGCTTGGTGCTGTGAACTCTCACTGCCTCTCATTCTCTCCATTCTGTTGCTTCAGCTTGGGAAGGCTGCTGGGCTCCTTCTGGGTCCCCCACCATGGCCTGAAAACCTGCTCAAAACATAAAACCTCTGTCATTGTGAGGTTTTCTTCACTGGCTTCCCATCTGCCAGAGATCGTTGTCATTCACAAACCAACGCACAGTGCCTTTCATAGCACTGGCTCATATATTCTTTGGTTATGTCAGGTGGTAGAATAAATACAGCTCTTGTTATTTCATCTTGCCAAAAAGAAAGAAAGAAAGAAAAGAGTTGTGGCCAACGTTTTAAAGCAGACATGTCCATCCCATAGTCCGGGAGCCATGTGCACCCCAGGAGAGCTAGTCCTGTGGCCTCACAAAATCTTTTAATACCACGTACTTTTTAGTGCTTATTTCCTTCATGACCCCCCTTATTATGCAGATGCACTAACTATATTGTATAATTTGTGGGTAGCCTAAGACAATTCCTCTTTTGGCCCAGGGAAGCCAAAAGGTTAGAAACTCCTGCTCTAAACTGTTACAGCACTCACTGGTGGCTATCAAAACTGCCAAAGGAAGAAATATACACAGTGGGTCATCTAAACCTGACAATTATATTTCATATTGCAAATCCAGCCTTCTAAAGGGTAGTTGCTAGTAGCCAGGCAACGTGGCACATGCCTGTAATCCCAGAAGCTTGGGAGAAGGAGGCAGAAGGATCACAAATTTGAGACCAGAGGCAGTCTGCATAACTTAGCGAGACCCTGTCTCAAAAAAGTAAAAAAAAAAAAAAATTGGCTAGGGGTGCAGCTCAGTGGTCCAGCACCTGCAGAGCATGCAAGCGCGTGGCCCTGGGTTCAACCCTCAGTACCGCAAAAAAAAAAAAAGAAAAGAAAAGGAAAAGAAAAGGAAAAGAAAAAGAAAAAGGGTAGCTGCTAGTGGCCTTTGTTTGTTATGTTAGGTAGTATGGTAAATTATATATATATATAATATTTAAATATAATATATATATTATAAATATATATTTATATATAATATAATATATTATATATATAATATATATAATATATATAATATAATATATAAATATATATAAATATAATATATAAATATAAATTATATATATATAATCAGTTCATGCCACTTGCTTCTTTGACTATGGGAACCTTTCTGTCTCCTCTCGCAGGTGATCAGCGAGTTTGAAGCCTCCCCCGACTCATTTTCCTACAGAATTCCCAACCTGAGCCGGAACCGCCAGTACAGCGTCTGGGTGGTCGCTGTGACTTCTGCTGGAAGAGGCAACAGCAGCGAGATCATCACAGTAGAACCGCTAGCCAAAGGTATGCCCGGGGAGTGGAGACAGCCTTTCCCAGTGTCATTCCATCGGTTTTAAGTCTCTCTTCCATCTGAAATGAAACTAGCAATGCCCTTACAATCAGGTAATCCAGAACATCACATTTCATTCAGCTCAAAAACTAAGGTTACTGCTAGCCAGCCCTGGTCTTTTGTGCCAATCCCAAAAGGGCTTTCCCTAAGGGTGACCGTGGTGCTGAGGATGCATGGCTTTGCCACTGAAAACATCTTTGAAAAAGGAGGGAAAGAAGCCCTCATTTACTCCTTTGAGAAGGTGGCTATCACTCTATGGTATAATCCCAAGGAAGTTTCATGTCCATCAAAATCAGGCATCATGCTGCTTCAGAAGAAATGTCTACCTTTGGTCTATGGGATTTGGAACCTTACAAATGTAAGAAAATCGTTAGCTTTCCATCTGCTGGTAGAATGTGCTAAGCAATGACCTTAAGTAACAGCAGGACATTGGAGTTAACAAGGAATGAAAATTTTCTACAACGAAGTACACAGTTTTCACATTACCATGTTAGGCTGGCCCTTTAAAGATGGATATAAGCATGGAATGGGCTGGGATTCAGCTCATTTGGTAGAGCGCTGTGTTGCAGTCTCTGAGGTCCCCAGTTCAATTCCTAGCACCGCAAAAATGGGAGAAGGATGTGGTAATCCACTCCCAAGGCAACTCTGAAACAGTCAGCCATTGAAAACCCTATGAGGGTCGCTGTGAGTTGGATAACGACTCGACAGCACCTAGCAACAACAATAACAACATAAGCATGGAATACTCTTGTTCAGCTTCTGTTGATCTCTGGTGTTTACAGGGTCCCCCTGAGTTGGTCCTTCTATAGTCCATTTCCAAGCATCACAATTCCAGGCCAGCAGGACATGCCTCTTGACTTTGGAGTAGATAGTGTTAGGCAATTTATTACTAATTTGCTCTTTAAGGAACTTGAACAAGAAAAATAAATGTTACAAAATAAATGTTATAAAATTCTAATCTTTACCTTCAAAAGTTCTTGATAATATCCTTGTTAAAGTGATAGTTAAAAAATGGGCAGGATAAAATAGTGAAGGAAAAAGAAAGTGGTTCTACAGTTCACACACAAATCGAGATAGGAAATAAATACTGATATATTATCAATGTCGCAGCCGTAGCCCTGTGGCATCCAATCCTATCAGATCTCAGAAGCTAAGCAGGGTCAGGCCTGGCTAGTTCTTGGATGGGAGACCGCCTGGGAACACCAGGTGCTGTAGGCTTGGGAGAAGGACCCGGCAACTCACTCCCAAAAACCAATGCACCATTGAAAACCCTATGAACAGCAGAGAAGCACTGACAATAGTGTTTCCTCTGTTGTACACAGGGTCACTATGAGTCCGATACCGACCTGGTGGCACCTAACAACAACAACATATTATCAATAGGAAAATAAATTGGTGGAGTTGTTGTCTGTTGTACTCTTTGCTTGTGATGTCCAACCACCTCTGATACTGAGAGAACAGTGATTACCAAGGAGAATGTTGGACATGAGGACAGTCCAGTGGGATAAAAAAGGGACGGCAACAGAAGATGAAGCCTTAGCAGTAACTTTACCCCTCCCCTTCCTTTGTACATTCAACGTTCTGTCTCCAGACTCAGCCGGAATGGCCCAGATAGTGCAGTAGGAATGGCACACTCAGATGAGACACAGCTGAAAACAGGCAGCCTCCATGGGAGTGGGTCTCATCTGGGGAGGTGACATGTCATTCAGTTATTTGAATACATTATTTTGGTGTTGGGAAGGTAGCTTAGTGGTAAAGTGCTTGCCTAGCGTGGACAGGCCCTGGCTTTGACTCCAAGCACTAATAAATAAATAAGTAAGTAAATAAATAAATAAATAAATAAATAAATAAATAAACAAATAAATTGGAGTGTCTACTGTCTATCTGGGGAGAAGGACCCACCAAGCCACTCCCAAAAATCAGTCCGCCATTGAAAACCTTATGAACGGCAGAGAAGCACTGACAATAGTGTTTCGCCCATTGGACACAGGGTCCCTATGAGTCGGATACCGACTCAAAGACACCTAACAACAACAGCAGCAGCTGTGTGTCTGAGATTGGACCTGGGATGCAGGGGGTGTAGTCAAGAGAGCCTGACTGCTGAAGCAAAAGTTCTGTACGTCTCAGTGGCTTACATAACACAAGGGTCCAGCGCAGATGGTTTTGGCCAGATGGCTCGTTCCACATGGTGACTCAGGGATCCAGGCCTCTCCCAGCCTGCGATTTGCAACCCTAGAGTCCCTTACTTCCAGCCACACAGATGGGGGAAAGAGAGCGTGGACGGCCATGTGGGAAGTTCTCAGGGCCAGGCACGAATGCGTCCACGTGACTTCTACCCACATCCCAGTATACAGAAGGAAGGCATAGGACAGACCTATTTTCAAAGCAGGGCTGGGAAATAAAGTCAGGCTGAGTGTCCTGAAAGGGAAGAAACAGGGTTTGGGGGGTAGAGAGGGGTCTATTCTAAGGGCGATCCAAGGGGTTGGTTGTCCTTGGGCAACTTACAGTTTGGAGGAGACAGAAGTCAAAAGGGAACCACAAAATCTGTACGTAACAGGCAGCTGCAAGGAGTCCTGTCCGAAAACTCCATGAGGGGCCACAGTGAGAGGACAGAGGTGGCAGGTGGGCTGGCCACACAAGGATGAGCAAACGCTGTTTCTAGAAAAGGAAAGAAAATGTTGCTTTGGTAGGAAGGAAGGAAGGAATGAAGGAAGGAAGGGAAGGAGGGAGGGAGGAAGGAAGGAAGGGAGGAAAGAAGGAAGGAAGGAAGAAATGAAGGAAGGCAGGCAGGCAGGTAGGCAGGCAAGAAGGAAGGAAGGAGAGAAGGAAGGATGGAAAGAAGGAAGGAAGAAAATGAAGGAAGGAAAGAAGGAAGGAAGAAAGGTAAAAAGGAAGGAAGAAAGGATGGAAGGAAGAAGGAAGGAAGAAGGAAGGCAGGTAGACAGACCTGTAGTTGAGAAAGAGTTTAGCAGGTTGAAAATTGGGGAGGTAGGACTCTGGTGGGCTGGAAGAGGGAACAGTAGCCACTGAAGATGCTGGGAACCAAGGCAGGGACCTGGTTGTGCTAGACCTTCAGGATCGTGCTAGGGAGTTTACTCAAAGTGAAATGGGAAGACACCGCAGGGTGTTAAGCAAGGAGGCACAGGATCCTGTGTGTGAGAGAGAGGGGGTGGGGTGGGGCGGGAGGAGAAAGAGAGAATGAGGATGGGTGAGTGTGAGGAATTTTATTTTTTAGAACAGCTTCAGGTTTATAGAAAAATTGTGAAGTAGGAACAAAGCATTACCATTTACCTCATACCTTGCTATTAGGTGCTATTGAGTCGGTGTCCGACTCAGTGACCCTATGTACAACAGATGAAAAACACTATCGTCAGTGCTTCTCTATTACTCATAGGGTTTTCAATGGCTGATTGATTTTTGGGAGTGGGTTGCCAGGTCCTTTTCCCAAGCCTACAGCACCCGGTGTTCCCAGGCGGTCTCCCGTCCAAGTACTAACCAGGCCTGACCCTGCTTAGCTTCTGAGTTCTGATGGGATCGGATGCCACAGTGGATGGGTGCAGGCACCTCATACCTAGTTCCCCTTAATATTGATGTTTTAGGTTAACTGGAGCCTTTGTTACAATTAATAGTGGATGCAGACGGATTCCCCAATTTCCACACTGCTGTCCATATCCTGAACGGGCTGCCGACCGTAAGGGCAGGAAAGGCAGGAGCATGGGGTGGAGCCCAGCAGTCATGCGGTGAGGCAGGATGGGCGTGGGGCAGAGACCAGGAAGTGGACAGGCCTGGGATCTGCTGTGGGTACAGGGCTGACACAGCGAAGGCATAGATACCAAGGAAAGTGGGGAGAGAGGTCGCAAGAATGAACCCCCAAATATAACCCACATTATCCTAAGTGGGAGTGTCCATTACTCTGAGGAAGACCGAGGAATAGGTGGATTTTGCAGCAAGGGAGAGATGTGGTCATTTGGACCATGCTTGACCAAAGGTGACACTTGGAGGTGTCAGTGGCAGGGCATATTGTGGCCCTGCAGAGCCACCTGGCTGGAGGTGGGAAGGCAGCATGCTTGGCACGGTGCATCCCTGGCTCCTGGGATGGAAATGAGATTGTGGAGACCCGAGGAGATCCTGAAGGGCTGAGAGCCCAGGACAGACTCTGAGGAGACAGGAGAGGGGACCAGGCAAAGAGAAGGGACTAAGGTCATGGCGGGAGGGAGAGCCAGCAGGGGGAGGCTGGGAATTCAAAACGTGTCCACAAGGAGTGGAGGTCAGCAGAGGCAGCTGCTGCCTGGAAGGCGGAGAGGAACCAAGCTAGAAATGTCTCCGGGTTTGCCCAGCCAGAAGACCTCATTGATCTTCCTGAGAGTGGCTGCAGGGGGACAGAGGGACACTGGGGAGGGAACTGGGCAGCTGTGGAAGGGCATGGGAGGTGAGGAGCAGGCTCTGTGTATGTAGCCTTCTCAGAGAGACAAACAGAGGAGCTGGATGAGGGCAGGGGCTCGCTCACAGGAAGGGACTCTGGGTCACCTGTTGCTCCATTATGCCTGTGTCGGAGCAGTTTGAGCGGAAATGAGAGAACTCAGCAGACAGGCAGAAGTTGGCCAGCCGGGAGGAAGAGCCAGTGACTGCGTCCTGAGGCTGAAACACAAGCACGCTTATGGATTTGGGGGCAGGAAATGTGGGCGTCTCAGCCAGCATCTCCCGTGTTCTCCAAGTGTGAGGCCACGTGGGGATGGTGAAGGGGTTAGGAGCTAGAGAAGAGAGGGGCCCGTAGGAAATCATCACTGTGGGAGGGGATTCCTAAGGAAATTGGCAGGGGCTGCTGAGTGCAGAGAGAGGCGAGTGAGCCGCCATGTTCTAGGGTCCTGAATGCTCTGTGGCATGGATCTTACCCGTAATGTCCAGCTTCTTGTGCCCAGGAGAGGTCCCTTGGACTTAGGGTTGACTTAGATAGGTTTTCTGGGAAGGGGATGAGCTAGGGAAGGCCTCAAGGGTAGAGAAAACTTCAAGTTGGCCTCCAACACACAGAGTTCCAGACATGGGCAAACCATTAAGGCCCAAAGACCCAACCTACAGGAGCTGGGATTTAGCTCAGTTGGTAGAGCACTGCTTTGCAGTCTCTGAGGTCCAGAGTTCAATTCCCAGCACTGCAAAATGGGAGAAGGCTGTGGCAACCCACTCCCAAGGCAATCCTGAAACAGCCACTGAAAACCCTATGAGGGTCACTATGAGTCGTACTTGACTCGATGGCACCTAACAATAACAACACCCAACCTACAGAGACAGGGAATCTCACAAGCAGAGGCAACTAGGGTGGGCTGCCATGTAGGTGTAGGGTAGAGGCAGCTAGCAGCAGCCTGTCACCAGGTTGTTGCTGTTGTTGTTAGGTGCCATCAAGTTGGTATCTGACTCATAGTGACCCTCATAGGGTTTTCAATGGCTGTTTCGGGATTGCCTCGGGAGTGGATTGCCAGGTCCTCCTCCCATTTTTGCGGTGCTGGAAATTGAACTCGGGACCTCAGAGACTGCAGAGCGGTTCTCTACCAACTGAGCTAAATCCCAGCCCCTGTCATCAGGTAGCAGGCTCCAAAATGCAGGTGTCGGCTGAAGAAGGGGACTACTGTTACTGGGGGGAAGTGGCCAGATGGGAACACAGAGTCAGTCCTACAGGAGCTGAGTCCTGGGGAGGAGTCCAGAGCTGGGGCAGGTAGAGGGCCCAGCAACAGGCTGAGAACAGTACCAGGATCAGAGGGAGGTCAAGTTGCAGGTGGACCAGAATTTCCATCAGAATCACCTGGTGTGCTGGCTTAAATACAGACTCCGTGGACCCACCAAAGAGCCACAGAACTCTTGGGCCAGGTGGAGTCTACAGTTTTCACAGATTCCAGGGGATTATTTTGCCTGCTCCAGGTCAAGAACCACAGGTCTGGCATAGTCTATTGCTCGGTCATGGAACTTAAGGCTCGGATCCTTTCAATTCCAGCTGCCTCGTTGCGAATTTAGTTCTACAAAGAGGGTGTATTGGGTTTGAAGATGAAGTAGCTGTAGCCTGTGTGTTGAAATTGTTGATTCCTGGAATTATTTACGGTGAGATGGCCAGCATACAAAAAAAGTACAGTGAAGTAGGCTTAAACAGAGCCAAATGGACTAGACATACTAGAAGAAAATGACAGAAATATTAGAATGCATAATATACAATAGAACGTTCATTTGTACAATTCCATTTTCACTCATACAAAGTTCCCAATATACCTCTAGCTTCTGAATTTGGGTGTAAACTACATTCATTCAAGCGAGTGGCTGTCACAAAGCTCCAAAGCCCCTGACTCAAGCGGAACTTCTCCACCCACTGCTGTTCATCTGCTGAGGACATTCCCCCATGCATAAGAGACTATCTGAAGAGATTGACAAAAAGAAAGTCCAGAAGCTACCAGGGCCAGAAACCTGATGTACCTGATTAGGATCTTTTTGTTATTAGGATATAAAATCAGAAAGGTCCATAAAGTAGCGCCTGACCGTGGGTACCACACCTCAAGCAGAACTTGCTTCACACATGTGGCTTGGTTTTGCTGCAAAATTACCTGAGCCCCCAAAAGCCCATCTTCTGAGTTCTCTGACTTTTACTCCAACTCTCTGCTCTCGTCCGTGGTGCTCAGAACATCAGAAACAGGAGAGGGTCTGCCAGATAAGACTGGTGTTCCACACCAGGATGGTACCAGAACTTGAGGCCAGGAACCTCGTCTGTGTTGGGACTTCAGAACGAACCGTCTCCTTTTGCTAATGTAAACCCCTAAGTCCAAAATGATGCAGGGGTCCCAACACCGAGCCTATTTTATGGGTCCAGAATCTGATGGGGGCTGCCTTCTCCCGGTGGTCTCAATATCTGTGTCTAGTCAGGCTGAGCTTGTGGAGGCAGCACCTGTTGCGTCACCTCTGTGTCCCCCATCCCCATGGCGTGCCAGAGCCTGCTGGCTAAAATACAGAAGAGCAGTCCAGAAAGGGGGGCCCGATGGGTGGCAAAGGTGGGGACACTGACATCGTTCTTCTCTGGAACATCTGTGTCTTGATGTCTCTGCCAGCTCTGCAACCTACTTAGGGAGGTGGCACTGGGAACCTGTCACCATTGGCCACTCTGGTCTTCAGGGAGGTGACTTCTCAGGCTGGGGTCACCTGGACCTTCTGGCTTCCATTGCCTGGGGTTGCACCCATGCCTGAGGCTCCCGGGAGATGCTCTTGTGTGGACATCTGACTCGCTGTCCCAAACACAAGGTGGCCCTTCGAGAGAGGCCACTCTGAAAACGCTCACGTTCCTTAATGTGTGTGTGCCCTGAAGACCAAGATGGCGGAACGAAGTCTGGAAAATACCATGCAATTAATAAACAGAAATTGTCCCAGTTTACTTCTTCCTCCCTACTGAGCTTTATGTTTTGTATTATCTGTTCTCTGAGTATCAAAAGCATATTTTAATGTGCGGTTTGCATGCTGAGATGCACGGCTTCATAAAGCACTTTGAAAAAATAATTAGACTCTTAGAAAATACAGCTTGAAGTTGCTTGGCTTACAAAGCCCCAGATATTTCATTTGGAATCTGTACCTTGGCTCCATAGAAAAAATTTGCTCTTGTGGGCAATTTCACCCATTTGTAAATTCTTACAAGGAGAAGGACCTAGCAACCCACTCCCCCAAAAAACAATCAGCCATTGAAAACCCTATGAATAGCGGAGAAGCACTGACAATAGTGTTTCATCTGTTGTATGTAGGGTCGCTATGAGTCAGATACTGACTCGATGGCACCTAACAACAACACAAGGAAAATGTCCTATGACATTGACACCAGAGAATGCTGGAGCGTTAACCAACTTCACTTCACCTGCCATGTTGGTGTGTTGCTGTATTTAGGAAGGTCACTTTGGGTCTGCGTAAACAAGCCTGTGGAATAATTAGCATTCTGTTTTTTCGGTGTTCTAGCTCCTGCTCGAATCCTAACCTTCAGTGGGACAGTGACTACTCCGTGGATGAAGGACATTGTCTTGCCTTGTAAAGCTGTTGGGGATCCCTCGCCTGCAGTTAAATGGATGAAAGACAGGTAACCAGTAACCCAATGTGTGCCGTTAGTGATCTTCAGATTTGTTGGTAATAATTGAAGTGCAAGGAAACCTAGTGTGCTTTGGAGATGGGGAGACACTCAGCTGTAATCCTAGAAGGTGCTGGTCTGTGGCATCCATCCCCTGAAAACCTAGGCCTTAAAATTCATGAGAATGTTTGCAAAGAAAATAGAATAACCAATCCAATAATCATGGCGGGACTTTGCTGTACCGTATTGGGGAAACGATCTATATAACTGAGACAAGGTATCCAGGTTATCCTGAGCCTTAACACAGATCTCTCCTCCTTCAGAGATAATGGGCCATCTAATCCCAACTCACATGCCCTGAGAAGTAACATTCAGAAATGGAATGCATTAGGACTTTGCTAATATAAAGGCTGGGCTGGGATTTAGCTCAGTTGGTAGAGCGCCGCTCTGCAGTCTCTGAGGTCCCGAGTTCGATTCCCAGCACCCCAAAAATGGGAGAAGGATGTGGCAACCCACTCCCAAGGCAATCCCTAAACAGTCTGCCATTGAAAACCCTATGAGGGTCACTATGAGTCGGATATTGACTCGATGGCACCTAACAACAACAACAATATAAAGGCTGGGTTTCCATACTCAGTAGAAATTATTAGAATAATATCAGGCAGCATAGAAGGGAGTGAGTGGGTAAGTTGTATTCTGTCCATGTGTCTTTTATTCAGAGGAAGAAATCAGGATATAAACAAAGGGTTAGGAATTCAAAAATGAGCATAGAGATTGGATGTGCCCATGGGTTCAGAAAGGTGCTGGTTTTCAAACAAAAGCACTTAAAAGCTTAAACTGTTGAAATAACGGTGTGGGTCCAGGGCCTGATGTTCTCATTGCATTTAAAATTGGTAAAGCCAAAGGCAATTCACAGGCTTCCAGGTTCAAGCTGGCATTCCCAGCTTGGACAATCCACTGCCATGTCTGTGGCCCTGACTACAGGGCCTTCCCATGAAGGCCAACTACCTGCCCCCTCAAGATGCCACGTTTCTTGGCTTGTGCCAACTCCTGAGGAATGGTGTTTTGTAGTGAATCTGTAGAAGATCATGAGATGTAGTCTCCCTTGTCTGCTGGGGTTGAGCCGGTCCTTCTGCGCAAGCAGGGGTCCCCAGAACTGCCACACCACGGAAGTCTCCAGAGCTGCACAGTGGTGGAAAGAGGCACCCTTGGGGCTAGAGTCAGCAGTCCACTGCTAGCCCAGCCAGAGCTCAGGCCCTTGTCCCAGACCTGGCCTTCAACATAACAGCTTTTACAAAGAAAAAAATCCTCCGCTCTCAGGTGGTTCCCATCCCATAATCAACATTGAATTCTTTCATGGTGGAAGAAATAGTAGGCATGTGAACGTGTCGTTTGCTTCC
This sequence comes from Pedetes capensis, assembly GCA_007922755.1. Lineage (NCBI taxonomy): Eukaryota > Metazoa > Chordata > Mammalia > Rodentia > Pedetidae > Pedetes > Pedetes capensis. Next base: position 53,594 of record VMDO01010824.1, read on the forward strand.
AAGAAAGGCTTGATGCTGTTCTCCAACCTCAGCCAATGTGGGTTGTAATTTCTTTAATCTGTGCATTCTTTTTTCCTGTGAGGTAGTAACGGGACACCCAGCCTGGTGACGATTGATGGGCGCAGAAGCATCTTCAGCAACGGCAGCTTCATTATCCGCACGGTGAAGGCAGAAGATTCCGGCTATTACAGCTGCATTGCCAATAACAATTGGGGATCCGATGAGATTATTTTAAATTTACAAGTGCAAGGTATAAAATTCAGGGACTCCCTGGAATGATATCTTTTGCATGCATGCCTTAACATGCAAACAGTAAAATTGAATACATTTAAGAGTCAGTCTTCATTAAGAACTAATTGCTATTTTAATATTACAAAAAAATTCATGTTCATGTTGAGAAGCATAATTAATCAAATGAGAGAAAATAAGAGCATTCACAATCCCAGAGATAATACTGGGATACAATATATTTCATGTATATAAAATGCCTAATCTTTTTTTCTTAATGTGAACATTTCTGAAAACATCCATCTTGATAGCTTCCACTAATTACATTGTTTACATATGCATGTGTAACCCAGAAAGCACAAATGAAAAACAAATTTGAATGATGATCTTTTGTGTCTGCTAGTTAAATCAAGTTTACATGTACATTCTATCTATTAAAAAAAAAACACTAACTGAAAATCTTAAGTTTCAGGGATACTATTACATACTATTACACTATTTAATTGTGTATTTAATGCAAAGTATTTAACAGCTTCTTACTACACATATGATAGACACACCAGTCTCCAAAGATAGTCCCATTAAAACTGTGTGAAAACCTGAACAGCTGTTGACTGGGCTTGGATATAGGTGTATGGTAATATTTTATTAAAAGGAAAATCACACTACATGTTTCTTTGGATTTGGATGCTGTCACATTAATAGATGACAGAAAATAAAAATAAAGTTAATATTGTCCTTAGTGGGATGGGAAGGGAGGAGAAGCATTTTTAAAACTACTCCAAAATCAATTTTGAATTTTAGTTCACTGAAGTCAGGAGAACCCAGGACATTGTGGAAGCTAAAACTGTATTATGGGGCTGGGATTTAGGTCAGTGGGTAGAGCGCTGCGCTGCAATCTCTAAAGTCCCGAGTTCAATTCCAAGCACCACAAAAAAATGGGAGAAGGGCCTGGCAATCCACTCCCAAGGCAATCCTGAAACACTCAGCCATTGAAAACCCTATAAGGGTCGCAATGAGTCGGATACCGACTCAACAGCACCTAACAACAACAACAACAACAAAAGTGTATTATGAATCTAAAGAGATCAGCTAGTTCTTCAGGCCTTTGGGTATAGGAATACCTGAGGCTTCTGGTATAGGAAGAGAGAAGGAGGTTTTGTGTGAAGCTTTCTGTGTATTTAGAATAAGCTGATTCTAGATTTCTTCAGTGTTTCTGTCCTCAGAGCCAGTCCAGAATACACTGAGGCTCACTGCCTAGAAGTATGGGTCCTTCAAGCCTTGCATGAGGGTTGAATCCATGTGCTGCAGCTCAGTAACACACCTTTGATTTTCAGAGCTGAGTGTGTATGTGTGTGTGTGTGTGTGCGTGTGTGTGTGTGTGTGTGTGTTGTCTTGTGGGAGTAGCTTAAAATGTGGAAATTCTCACAATTCTTTTTCCAGCTAGCTATTTCTCCCCCTTCCCTTTCCCAAGAACAGCAGGGCTAAGTGGATTTCATCTATCTTTTCCACTTGAATTTCCTGGCTGAAGTTCAGAGCAAAATCAAGCATGTATCCTTAGTTTCAAGATTTCAATTAGTGATGAACAAATCAGAAATTCAAGGGATTGTGAGGAAATGAGTGAGATACAGATCCAAGTAGAAATGTGGTTGCATTTTCCTTAAATAATAGATTCACTCCGCTCTATCTCTTTAGCCCAGGATATCAACGAAACAGACATTTTGACAGAACTGAATTGCATATTTTGGCAACCTAAAACACTTATTTAATAAGTGGCTGTTAGAAATGATTTGGTAAATGACTGGTACAGAAGAATAAAGGTGTAAGAAACTAATTCTTGTTTTCTAAAAACTGTTTCCTCTCCAGTTCCACCAGATCAGCCCCGGCTTACCGTATCCAAAACCACCTCTTCCTCCATCACTCTCTCCTGGCTCCCTGGGGACAATGGGGGCAGTTCCATCAGAGGTAATAGCACCTGAGCTGTCCACCACTGCTGAGCAATTCTATCATCCACTGGCCAGTTAGTGACACAACTTCGTGAAATAACTGTTGTGTGTTAATGCATTCCCCCGCCAAAAAACCATCATATAATGAATTAATTAACAATCAATTACATTACCTAAGCAAGAAACTATATATTTTCTATAGATATCTTTTGAAACTCAGGAAATCTTCACAGAATTATCCAGGGCATCTCATCTGAATGAAATATTAAATGAAAATCAAAAGAAAGAGAATGGAAAAGAAAGGAAAGGAGGGGAGGGGAGAGGAAAGGAGAAGAGAAGTGAGGAAAGGAATAGAATTTGGTACTCTGTTTCTTGAGATTCTGGACACTGTTTCTTCCTTACTTTGTCAACACTCCAGCATTTCTTCAAGTAATCAGTTACTGTTCTGACATTTAAGGTCCTAAGAGTTAAAGGCCTGCAGCTGTAGCCCTGTGGCATCCGATCTTGTCAGATCTCGGAAGCTAAGCAGGGTCCGGCCTGGTTGGTCCTTGGATGGGAGACCGCCTGGGAACACCAGGTGCTGTAGGCTTGGGAGATGGACCTGGCAAATCCACTCCCAAAAATCAATCCGCCATTGAAAACCCTATGAATAGCAGAGAAGCACTGACAATAGTGTTTCGCCAGCAGAGAAGCACTGACAGTAATGTTTTGCCTGTTGTACGTAGGGTCCCTATGAGTCGGATACCGACTTGATGGCGCCTAACAACAATAACAAAAAGTTAAAGGGCTTCGAGTTTAGGTGGGAAACAGTGTATTTGCATGAGACCTTTCCAGTCAGTGGGCAGCAGAAAAGTGTAAGCGAGGCTGATCGTGAAAGTGTGAGGGCACCATTCTGAGCTACCTATGCACGAGGAAGGGGACTCAGAGCAGAGGAAGAGGCAGAAGATGCAGGACAAGGAGGCTGGGCCACAGAAGAGGACCAGGGAAGCTCTGTGGACATCCTTCCTTCCAGGAGAAGAAGAAGGGCAGGGCCACAGCCAGAAAGGTGTTGGAGCAGCTGCCTCCAGCTCCTGAGAGCCAGGTGGCCCGGTTCCTCCTAGCCCTACCGCCCAGGGGGAAATATTCTCACTCCTCAGACTGCAGCAATGCCACCTGGCAGGCCTTTGCTCTTTTTCCTCCAAAAGCCAGTGTGTAGGCAGTTCCCAGCGCTCTCCTGGCTGAAGGGAGAAGCTTCTTTTTTCTGGGAGGAAAGAACAAGGTGAGGTTACTCTTTAAAAATAGCTGGATGATTACGGGCGAGGCCGTGCCCGTGGGTTTGAGGAGCTAGCGTGGGACCGATTTGTAACAGCTGCCACGTGCAATGCACAGGGAGTCGTTAGCAGACGAACAAAGTCGCTGCCAAGAGACAGAGAGGACCCGGCTGCACAGAAATAGCACAAGATTGTAGTGGTCACAAGTGTTACAACTTAAAGACTTTCTCCAGTGATGCTGGACAGCTGGAGGAGAAGTGGATCACAGGTTAGCAGAGCCGGTGGCTGGCGAGATGAGCATGGCTCCCGGCGAGGGGAGCGAGGCGCAAGCCTGGAATGACGCCAGGGTGGAACAGGCAAAGGGCTGGGGACAACTCTAAGAATGGACAGTTGTTGTCAGTAGCGGTAGAAGTGGAAAGAACAGTGATCGTGTGGAGCCATGGATTGTTGGAGGAATTGCTCACAGTAAGGAGAAGCCAGGCCGCCAGCCCAGTGTTGGAATGACTTGAGGATTTGGAGCCAGTTTCCCCAGTGACTGTGATTGTCAGCCCAGGAGGACACAGGGAGGCACTGGGGTAGAGACTCCTATCCCCATTTCTGTTCCCACCAACAACCTATCCCTTTCCCAGAGCTTTGGTTCTGTTGGAAATACCTCAACTTGACCAGAGGCAGTCTGCGTACCTTAGCAAGACCCTATCTCAAAAAATTAAAAAATGGCCGGGCGCGGTGGTACACACCTGTCATCCCAGCGGCTGGGCAGGCAGAGGCAGGAGGATCGCAAATTCAAGACTAGAGGCAGTCTGCGTAACTTAGTGAAAAGTAAAAACATGGGCTGGGGGTGCAGCTCAGTGGTCCAGCATTTGCGTAATTTTAGCAAGTCTGCATAACTTAGTGAGACCCTGTTTCAAAAAGTAAAAAAAAAAAAATGGGCTGGGGGTCCAGCTCAGTGGTCCAGCATGCAGGCGCAAGGCCCTGGGTTCAATCCCCAGTACCACAATAAATAAATAAATAAATAAATTGTTGTTGGTGGTGGTGTTAGGTGCCGTCGAGTCGGTATTCGACTCATAGCGATCCTCTGTACAACAGGGGAAACACGATTGTCAGTGCTTCTCTGCTGTTCGTAAAGTTTTCAATGTCAGATTGATTTTTGGGAGGGGGTTGCCAGGTCCTTCTCCCAAGCCAACAGCTTCTGGTTTTCCCAGGCGGTCTCCCATCCAGGTCCTAACCAGGCCAGACCCTGCTTAGCTTCTGAGATCTGATGGGATCCGATGCCACAGGGCAAATAAATAAATAAATAAATAAATATTTAATTTATATTAAAAAATGGGCTGGGGGTATAGTTCAGTGGTCCAGCACTTGCAAAGCATGCAAGTGGGAGGTCCTGGGTTCAACCCCCAGTACCACCAAAAAAAAAAAAAAAAAAAAAATTCTCAACTTTAGCTTATCCCTTTGCCCAAGGATTCAGACGCATGCTCTGAAAGGCAGATACTTTTGAACTTAGTGTTTATTCCCTGCTGTCCAACATGGCTTAAAAGGGACTAGGCAGAGCCTTGGGTTTATTTTCACCACGCGAGGCATCGACACTACCCGGGGAATAATGCTGGGGTGGCAGGCAGACCTCACTACTCCACGCAGCACAGCACCTCTCGCAGCCCGGGGTGAATTTCCTGAGATCAGGAAGAGCGGACGTGTACTTTTCCAAAGACGCGCAGACTCAGAGAGCCCTCGGCCTGTCATCTGTCCAAAATGGCACATCCGTCAGCTCCTGGCGCGAGGTGAGCGACGCTCTTTTGACTCTCTCCCGTTTTCTGAAGGCTACATCCTGCAGTACTCGGAGGACAACAGCGAGCAGTGGGGCAGCTTCCCCATCAGCCCCAGCGAACGCTCTTACCGCCTGGAAAACCTCAAGTGCGGGACGTGGTACAAGTTCACTCTCACCGCCCAAAACGGAGTGGGGCCGGGACGCATAAGTGAGATCATAGAAGCCAAGACGTTGGGGAAAGGTAGGCGTGCCTGTGTGGAGTGGCGTTTCTAGACTTCCTGTCTTCCAGGAAGGAGGAGGGAGGGGGCGGTCATAAAAGACCCATCCTTTATCTGTGTGTTTGTTTATGTATTTGGACTTTGTTACCCCTAATGGTCCAGGCGGGCTGGGATTTAGCTCAGTTGGTAGAGCACTGCGCTGCAGTCTCTGAGGTCCTGAGTTCAATTCCCAGCACCGCAAAAATGGGAGAAGGGCCTGGCAATCCACTCCCAAGGCAATCCCAAAACCGTCAGCCATTAAAAGCCCTATGAGGGTCGCTATGAGTCGGATACCGACTCGACGGCACCTAACAACAACAACAACAACAACAATGGTCCAGGCAGTATCAAAGCATGATGGCGACCAAAGGGGCCAGAGATGGCCAAGCCATACAGGGTGTTCTGGCTCTGTCTCATTACTGCATTTGCAGGTCAAAGGAAGAGAATCCTTGGAAATCAAGGGTAAAGGAAGAGAATCCTTGGAAATCAAGGGTGTGGGGGCCAACAAAGTGCTAAGGCTGAGCAGCCGTGAAAGGTGGCACTTGTCATCTCTGCTCTCTCTGGGCCAGCTTTCCCCTCAGTCACCCCTAGGCCCCCATCAACCTGTCATCTACACATTGCCTCATGATCCCCACTTTCCAGGCAGGAAATGACTGGGATAAATTGGTGACACTTCAGTGGGAGTTGAGTTTTCGTCCAAGATACAGACCTTCAAGGAGACGAAGCCCAGGCAAAGGCTCCCAGTGAAATGTGCAGCCAGGGAGTGTCAGAAAGAGGGGGAGATGGGGCTTCTGTGACTGTGGTAAGGGAATGCAGAAAAAGCCTCTGTAGATTTCTCAAAGTCTTGTTGAGGTACGGGGGTGCAGCCTCAGACGGCAGGAGAGATGGTATCTGGGTCTAGTGCCTGAGTTTTGGATAACAAGAGGTAAGGAGGGGGTTGGATGTTAAGGGGCTGGTCTGTGCAGAATTGTATCCTCAGATCTGCCGGCTCCAGCACTGAGTGTGGGGACACATGTTAATACTTCCCAAATCCACCTCTGTCCATTTGTGGGGTCCACCCGTGTGAGAATGGATTCGGGCCAGCTCCACACACACGCTGCAGCATGTGAAACACCAGAGCCCCCGTCCACAGACACAGCACTGTGCTTCAGGGAGTGCTACAATATGTGAAAATAGCCTCTGCCCACTTGGGGCTGCGGCTCACGCTCAGGTCACCATGGTGGGGGCGGCCTGTTGGCCGATGGGGTCCCCATTCACAGTGGGAAAGTTGTGAGGGGTCTGTGACCCAGCGCTGGCCTGGGCATCTACGTTCGAGGGGAAGGCAGCCAAGGCAAATCCTTGACCACTGAGACAGCTTTGGCTGTGCCCCGCCAGCTGATCCCGCGTGCCTTCTCCCGCAGAGCCCCAGTTCTCCAAGGAGCAGGAGCTCTTCGCCAGCATTAACACCACGCGCGTGAGGCTGAACCTCATTGGCTGGAATGACGGCGGCTGCCCCATCACCTCCTTCACCCTCGAGTACAGGCCCTTTGGGACCACGGTCTGGACCACGGCTCAGCGGACCTCTCTGTCCAAGTCCTACATTCTGTACGACCTGCAGGAAGCCACCTGGTACGAGCTGCAGATGCGGGTGTGCAGCAGCGCCGGCTGCGCGGAAAAGCAGGCGAACTTCGCCACACTCAACTATGACGGCAGTAAGCGCCGGCCTCTGCGGCCTTCTTGTTTGGGGATCTGGGGGGGGGGGGAGTGCATGTGTGCCCTGTCCCCTTCCCCACTTGAGGCTCATCCAGGCCACTGGGGGACCCGTGTCCCCAGAGTCCATTTGCCTTTGGGGCCATTCAGTAGCCCTGCAGGCTCCCTAGTTCATTGTACCCAGGTGACCATCTCAAACGGGTGCCCAGATCAAACGGGACTGAGGGCCCAAGGGAACCTCCCTGGGGAGTCTTGGTGCAGTGGTGACTTCTAGAACCTCGTGGTTCTGTGCCCCTGTCGATGACTGTGCGCTAACACGGCTTTTGTTGTCTCCCACCCCTCCCACCCCATCACAATCCACATAACAACTTTCTTTTTCTCTCATGAAGCCCTTAAACTGCATGTGCAAAACAGTTTTCCATGGTGGAGGAGACTGTGTTAGTCTGAGCAGAGGCAGGCCCATGGGGGGAGAGAAGGATGGATGGGATGTTAGCACACACGTGCACACACACACACACACACACGCACACATACATGCTTCCTAAAAACGAGGTGAGGTGCCTCTTGACATTTTGTTGACCAAAACCAAGTCACTTCGATTCTGATCCTTTTTTCTAGCATCCAAGGCCATTTGTTGATATCGGAACAAATGCCCCACTCAGCGACGCTGAAAGGGAGCGTTACTCAATGTTAGTGAGCCCTGTAGGAGGTCTCCAGTAGTAACGTGTCAATGCTCATTTCACCACCCAGCTCAGGTAGAACCAGGCAGTGCGAGTCCCTCTCTAGCATTTTCAGGCGAGTCCCAGGCTGGAGGAGGGTCCTCAGGAACAAGCTTTGCTGATGTTGGGTTCCAGCCCCTGCAGTCAGCTTGGACCCTGGGTTCCGGAAGGGCCACTACAGCTCCTGAATAGCAACTGTGCCCTCAAGGGCTGAGTCTCCTCCTAAGCCATCTCCCTCTGATTTTCTAGCCCTCAGTGATAAATGACTTCATGCAAAGGAGTCCCCCTCATGAGAGTGTCACCTGCATGCTGAATGGATTTCTCCTCCCTCCCAAGGCTTCCTCCTCTATTACTAAACAAAGGACTTTGACACTTGTCAAAGCTTAGCATTTCAGAGTTCACTCAAGTCCTCTGCTAACGCGTACCCGTCGGGGTAGTTAATACGCTTCTCACGTCAGATTATTGATCTGCGACATTCGCACCCTGACCCACAGCTGCACTATGCGTCGGGAAGACGCCAGAGCTCTCAGCTGAAAAGCATACATTGGAAATGTGCTCGTAGCTGATAATTTAATTAGAAGCTACTCATCTAGAGAATTTGATACACGATTCCAACTTACAAATGCTCCACAGGTTTTAAATGCATGTCTTCTAAAAAATGCATAATGTTCTCACTTCATTCAAGACCACAGATCACAAAAATGTCCCGTGAACTATATTTAATTTTCTGAAATTTGAAATAATTTTATAACATTAAGAGATAAGAGTGCACACATAAGTCTCCTTGAAAAAGATAATAGATGTCAGACTGGAGATGTAGCTCAGTGGTAGGGTACTTGCCTAGCATGCCCAAGACCCTGAGTTCGATCCCCAGCACCACTAAGAAAAAAAAAAAGCACAAAATTATTTAGAAGCCAGGTGTAGTGGCTCACGCCTGTAATCCCAGCACCCAGGAGGCTGAGGCAGGAGGATTGACGAGAGTTCAAGGCCAGCCTGGTCTAAGTAGCAAGCTCTGAGACAGCCTGGCCTATGCAGAGAGACCTTGTCTTGAACACTAAAAGAAATAAAATAAATTTAAAAGGACGGATTTCTTCGAACCAATCTCATGGATATATAGCTTTAATATCTCCTTCTGCCTAAAGAAGTTTTTTAGCCTGGGAAAAACAAACATTGAAACAAAAATTAACTTTACATTCATACCAGTCAGGTTTCTGACACTTCCATTTCTTTACCCGACTCTTCTGCCATTTCCCGTGCCAAACATTTCCGCTTGTTTTCTGTTGTCCCGGTTTTGCCAATCCCGCTTCACCGGCACCCCTTCTGTGCCTCTTACCTGGTTTCTGGTCATTGGAGACTTGGTTTTTCAGCCAGAAATGCTGTGAAGATGGAAGGACAGCCTTCTTGGCTCTAGCAGAGATCTTAGAGGGCTGACAATGGTTATATTATCCCTGCTCTACTTACTAAACGCAGGATAAAGATCATTTTTGCTCTGGGGGAAATTATATTATTTTTGCATTATTTTCCCTAAAGCACTGGGTTCCCGGCTCTTGTTTTACATGGAAAAGACAGTGGTTTGGAACATCTTACATAATTGAGGATGGCAAGATTCATGCCCCATAAAACGTGGATGTCTGTTTAAATCTCTGCACCCTTTTTCACCCTCTGGGTAGAAGGCAGCTTAAAATAGCTTGGAGTTCATTTGGCTTGTGCATTTTCTTCTAATTCTAAATAATACAAATTTCATAGCCTAATTTAACAATGCCGGGTTTGATAAGTCGCTGCTTTGGAGGCCTAGATGGGGCCCCCTTTGAAAAGGTGTCTATAGCTCTTACATCCTAAAATGGGAGTTTTTAAAGTAGATTTAAAGCTGTGATGAATAGCAAGCAAATAATCAAATAAAAAGAGGGTTAAGCTTCTTTAAGCCAGTGTCTCTCATGAGGTCTCCCTGCAGACCTTCTGTTCGTTTGCCAGACCCATTGTTCCTTCCTGGATGTGCAATTTTTCAAATACCCCCTAGCAATTTGCACAATGGGCTACCGTCAAATGGACCCTTAATTCCAGGTACATTCATGGGGTTTTTGTAAGCCTGGAGCCCGACCATTAGGCTGCCAGCTGTCTGCACCCAGCAGTACCTGGCAAAAAGAAACTCCTTCTAAAGCTGGGCTACAGAGAGAGTTGGAAGTTTGGGCAGAGGGAGGGGACCAGGCAAGTCAGTCAGGGAGGACCCAGGGAGGAGGCCCTCTCATCTCCCATCACCCCCGACACCCCGATCACGCCGTGAGAGTGCCGTAACCCACCATGCCTAAAACCTCCACCTCCTAGCCACCTCCATTAATAGCCATCTAACACCGTGGCCCTGCTTGCAGGTACAATTCCTCCACTCATTAAGCCAGTTGTCCAAAGCGAAGAGGGGCTGACGACCAACGAGGGGCTCAAGATGCTGGTGACCATCTCCTGCATCCTGGTGGGGGTCTTGCTGCTCTTCGTGCTCCTGCTGGTGGTGCGGAGGAGGCGACGGGAGCAGAGGCTGAAGAGACTGAGAGGTAGGACCAGGCTCCTCCATCCACCCTGAGCCCCCTGCCCCTGGAGAGAGGTCAGGCAGAGAATAAACCCCCACCCAGGCACAGCTTTGCCCATCTGAGCAAGGTCCACAGGCTGCCTGACTCCACGGGGCTCCCTCAGCCAGCCCGTGGAGCCCTTGGGGAAAAGCAATAAAAATTCTCCTGTCCCAGACGATCGGAAATTGAGTGAACGTCATTCCCTTACAAGTCCCCTAAATCCTAGCCATCGGCGGACAGAGAAAATTAATTTCTCATGGGTTTTTCAATCTCGCTCTTTTTCATTTTCGGTACTTCCAGAAAAGCCACCAATTATGGCTTTCTCCGAAAAGAGTTATAAGGTTTGCTGTGGAAAATGAGAGTGACTTTGTTGCCTGGAAGCAGAAATTGTGGGTTTATGATACAGCCTGCAGCTGTAGCCCTGTAGCATCCCATCCCGTCAGATCTTGGAAGCTAAGCAGGGTCGGGCCTGGTTAGTACCTGGATGAGAGACTGCCTGGGAATACCAGAAGCTGTAGGCTTGGGAGAAGGACCTGGCAACCCCCTCCCAAAAATCAATCTGCCATTGAAAACCCTATAGTGTTTCCCCTGTTGTACAGAAGGTCGCTATGAGTTGGATACTGACTCGACGGCACCTAACATCAATGGTACAGCTAAGGCATTGTGAGGAGCTGGGATTTAGCTCAGTTGGTAGAGCGCTGCGCTGCAGTCTCTGAGGTCCTGAGTTCAACTCCCAGCACCACAAAAATGGGAGAAGGACCTGGCAATCCACTCCCAAGGCAATCCCGAAACAGTCAGCCATTGAAAACCCTATGAGGGTCGCTATGAATCGGATACCGACTTGACGGCACCCAACAACAACAACAACAAAGCGTTGTGAGGGAGAAAACACACATTTTCCTGGATTGGAAATCCGAGCAGAGGCCGGTGGAGGAGTTTCACTCTGAGGAAAACATAATGGCAGATGGAGAACTTGGAGGGGACAGGGTCCCCTGTGAGCAGCCCCCTGTCAGGACGCGTGGCTCTGCGCCGTTCTGCCTGAGGAGGTGACGCTCAGCCTCTGGCCAACAGCCCTCGCTTGTCCTTGCTCTACCGTGTGAGCACCAGAAGTTCGTTCACATAGGAAAGTCCTTTGCCCTTCGCTGAGCAGTGTCTTTGACCAAGCCGTGCATGGACAAGGTGTTTGCATCTTCGTGTCATTGCAGTGTGGTCTAATGTCATGCAGCAACCTGTATAGTTTTCTAAGTCACATTCAAGGAAGAAGCCTTGAAGCGCTCCCCACTACCAGATAAATCTATAGTATCCCCAAACCTTGCTTAATACACTGGAAGCATCACTCTGTCCTGCCACTCTTTTCTATGGCCAGGACTCGGTGGGAGCAGGCGGACAACGTGGTGGGTTTTTTTTTTTTTTTCCCATCTTCCCTATCCAAAGCACTTCCCATTACCAGAGATTTTACTATCAATTTGTTCTCGCTTTGCTAACAAATTAAAACACTACAAGTAGATTGTACTCCATCTGTGCATTTTAATAATGCTTCCATTGAGATCTCCACTAGCCCAGTAATTCAGATGAAGCACGATTCTCAATGGAATGTTCTTTCTAAATCAACGTAACCAAGTGCCTTTCAAGTTTGAAGATATTAGTAGAGTGAATACTATGCCCTAAGCACCATGCTAGATGCTTGATATAAAAAACAGAAGGAGAGAACTTTCTGGACTCTAGTGTGAGAAGTAGACTCAAAAGCGTCACCCAGAACAAAAAGTGTCATGCACCCCAAATCAGGATTTCAGACAAATCCTACATAAAGACAAAAGAGGGAGAGATTAATCCCAAGTGAAAGGGAAAATAAAAAACGACCCAAAAGGAAAAAAAGTTCTATCAAAATATCATACTTCCCAACATGCTGAGAAATTCAATATAAAGTAAACCGTGTTGATTTCCATATCTACAGCCTGGTGTCTGATTTCGTCAGATCTTGGAAGCTCAGCAGGGTTGGGCCTGGTTAGTCCTTGGATGGGAGACCACCTGGGAACACCAGGTGCTATGGGCTTGGGAGAAGGACCCAGCAATCCACTCCCGAAACAATCCTCCATCGAAAACCCTGTGAAAAGCAGAGAAGCACTGACATAGTGCTGGGCATGTTACAATGGTGGGGAGTGTTTCATTCTGTTGTACATAGGGTCGCTATGAGTCAGACCCAACTCAATGGCATCAAACAACTACAGCAGCATTAAAATACCAAAAGGACATTTTTACCACTAAAATACTTACGTTGTCCGACTCATAGCAACCTTATGTACAACAAAACCAAACACTCCCTGCCAGCATGCCATGCCTGGCTCTATGTCAGTGCTTCTCTGCTATTCACAGGGCTTTCAATGGCTAATTGTTTCAGGAGTGGGCTGCCAGGTCCTTCTCCCAAGCCTACAGCCCCTGGTGTTCCCAGGTGGTCTCCCATCCAAGGACTACCCAGGCCCAACCCTGCTTAGCTTCTGAGGGGAGGTGAGATGAGATCGGACGCCAGGGTGGTGTTCTTTTCCCAGTAGCAGAGCCCAATGGCCTGGACTTCTGGGAGTTGTTACTGAGGCACCAAGAGTCCAGTCATTCCTCATTTCGTGTAGACAGCTATGTCAAACTAGTTGCATTTGGAAAGTTATGAATTGTCCACGCTTCTTGAAAAGAACACTCAAAGTGTCTTCTTAATGATCTGTGGCTTATCACCACCAGAGTGTGGCAGCAGATGGGTCAAATAGCGAGGTGCTGTTTCCCAAACTCGCCCCCCAGGGCTTAGAACTCATTCCTTCTTTACCAGCTATTGATGTCATTTTGCTATTCTCCTTATAACTCAGTCACTCAACCTTGCTTTGCCTTGCCCACAGCAGCTTCAGTTAAAGCTCTTGCCGACTCTTCCTGATACTTTCAGGTCAACCCAATGGATGACCCACATGTTCTGATTTCCATTCTTAACAGTTTCTAATCATTTAGTTATGGCTTTGCAAAGGCTATGCCAGAGAACATCCTGGGACTGGCATTTTATTGGTGGTATCTCTACTTATAAATGCTAGTATTTTGTAGTAGTAGTAGTAGTTGTTGTTGTTGTTAGGTGCCCTCGAGTCAGTATCCAACTCATGGCGACCCTCATAGGATTTTCAATGGCTGACTGTTTCGGGATTGCCTTGGGAGTGGATTGCCAGGTCCTTCTCCCATTTTTGCAGTGCTGGGAATTGAACTCAAGACTTCAGAGACTGCAGCGCAGCGCTCTACCAACTGAGCTAAATCCCAGCCCATTTTGTAGTTGGGCTTGGTAAATAAAGCCATCCATAGCATCAAAGTACAGCCTTTCCTTCCCCAGGGAGAGTTGTATTTCTTTTGTGCTGGAGAAAAGATAGCCAACTCAAAGATTTCCATAGGCAGAAAGAAAAGGGTGTGGCAGAGCAGACGCATTTAGCAGAGATGCTATGGAGCAAAGAATGCCAGAGAAGTCATTTGCCATTGTACAAAGGCATCTGTGGTCTTACGTTTTGTACGTGACTAATTAAGGCTTCTCAAATCAAGAATCTGAAAGGAGGGCAGACAGAACGCAAAGCCAGGAGTGCCCAATTCCATACCACTTTCTAATGCCAGGTTTAATGCGGGCACGCTGAAGTAAATTCAGTTCGACAAGCCATTGTTTATTCTCTGCCATGGGCCAGATGTAACATTTTTTAAAACTATTAACAACACTTTCTTATTAACCATTTCTGTCTGATCACAAGAGTTAGGTCTTGAAGGGCAAAAAGATTCCTAAGATCCTTCCCCAGAGCTATCGAAGGTGACTCTCTAGGAGCAATGGGTTAAAAGTTATGATAGGAGACAGATTCATCTCTCAGTAACCATAAGACCAGAAAAGGACAGAGTACACCATGGGGCTGTGGAGAAGGGAGTTGTTGAAAACCCAGGCCATACTAGAGAAAGACCTTTATCTTTTAGCCCTGCAAATCTCCCCTGAAATGTTCTTTCAGATATGAAATATTTTCAACTCCCTCAGGGAGGGAAACCATAGCCATTGAATTTGAAGTAGCAGGTGTCTGTCTCTTCAACACCCAGAGTTCATTAGTAGAACTACCCAATTAAAAGCTGCTCCCCTTAAGACACAGCTTTTGTGCCCATTAGAGTGAGTTCACATGCGCATATAGATTCTACAAAGAGAACGGTTTGCCCCACAATATTTGTGTTGTCCGAAATAAGGACACCATTTCTAGGAATATGTCAGGGTCACTTGAGCAACAACCTGTCAGGATCAGGTTTGGGAATAAGGCAATTTGAATTACAGAACAATGTCATCAAAGTCCCTCATGGATGTTTTCAGAGTCCTTATGCAAGATCAGCTTCGGACTGGTGACCTGGTTTTGTTGCATTGTTTCATACTGGAAACTACCGAAATGTTTCTAGGAATGGTATATTTTACTCTATAGACAGGCAACCTAGTTAGGTGAGTACAATATTGTGTTATTTTATGTAAAAATATAAAGGAAAGAAAGAAAATGGGACTCAAGCCGCTTAGCCAACCTATATTCTTCCTTCCTGAGGACTTGCTAATTTTAGAGCGTAGCGACCTCCTAAAGCCCAAATTGAATGCAAGTACAACTTTTTTTTTAATCTATAACCTTATCCAGTTTAGCAGCCACATTTTGCTTTTAATGATGCCCTGATTTTTCCCCAACTTCTAGATCCTTTGAAGTATAAGGTTATAGAGTGAGTCTCGGGCTGAACCCAAGTCCCAGCAGCCTCTATCTTATAAAAGTTTGATTCCCAGGTCAAGTACTCAACCAACACAGAAAGCATCCTCCTTTAGGATAGGTTTATCTGAGGGATTGCAAGCCAGTGTTGGCACCAGTCAACAAATCGCGCCAACGCAATTTCTTGAACCTCAAATAAGCTATAAATGAAAACCAGGGGTTGGTATCCATTTGACCATGTTTCTGGGGCAAAATGCCCTTCTCCCTTTGGGCTGAACAGTATTTATTAAGTTAAATGTGCTTTGAAATGGATTAATATTATAAAACCTATCAATCCCAGATGACCATTCCCAGAGAGAATCTGGCCATGTGGTCCACGTGGGCACAGTTTTAGGGTGGGTTGTAAAGAGTCTTTCTCATTTTCTGAGTTGTATTATGCCATTGTCTGCTCTGAAAATGAGCCAAAAGCTCTCATTTGTAAAACCAAAGAGTAACTCGGACTTCACTCATCTAAAGCAGGAATGAAGATCTTGGCATCTTAGAGGACACTTAGACTTGAGAAGATTTAGAGGATAAAAATGGCTCCAGCACTAGAGCAGAGAAGAGAGCCCCTGCAGAAGTGGTGGTGGCTGTTGTTGTTGTTGTTGTTGTTGTTGTTGTTGTTGTTGTTGTTAGGTGCCATCAAGTGGGATCTCAGTCATGGCAACCCTATGTACAACAGAACAAAACACTCCCTGACACTGTGCCATGCCTGACACTATGTCAAGTGCTTCTCTGCTATTCATGTTGTTGTTGTTAGATGCCGTCGAGTCAGTATCCAACTCATAGTGACCCTGTGTACCACAGGGGAAACACTATTGTCAGTGCTTCTCTGCTGTTCATAGGGTTTTCAATGGCAGATTGATTTTTGGGAGGGGGTTGCCAGGTCCTTCTCCCAAGCCTACAGCTTCTGGTGTTCCCAGGTGGTCTCCCATCCAGGTACTAACCAGGCCCAACCCTGCTTAGCTTCCGAGATCTGACGGGATCGGATGCCACAGGGCTAT
>VMDO01010825.1:0-69751 GCA_007922755.1 Pedetes capensis
GGAAACCAGAGGCCCCCGGGAAGGCCAGGATGGATAGAGCAGCTTCCTCCAGCACCCACTCCGGGGCTTGCCCTCCCGGCTCCTGTCCTGAGGGCAGGGGGCTACTCACCCAGAGGTAGCCTTGTGGAAGGGACGTGCTGACAGCCGAGAAGCCCAGCAGCGGGCAGTTGACAGGACTGTGGACCAGGGCCCCAAGCTGTGGAGACACAGGCCATGCAGGCGGGGTGAGGTTCCCAGCCAGCTCCCCAGGTCAACCCTGAGGTGGCGGTCAGGAAAGCAACACACATCACAGGCTCTCCAGGAAGTTCATATACTACATATTTGATCACCACTCTTCTAGAAACTTCTGGCCAGAGGGGGCCTGAATGGTGCTTTGTATTAGCCCAGCGTCTCTGAAACTGGGCAGATTCCATATACGGCTGGAAACCACTAAGACCCACTCCCTTATTTTGCAGCTAGAGAAGACGAGGTCCACAGAGGGCGGGTACTGCAGGAGGCCATGGGGGTTGGGGGTGAGTGACGACTGGGGGGGCCAGGGCTGCACCTGTGCCCTGCCACCTCCAGCCTCTGTTCCTCCAGAAAACCACACGAGAGGGAGGAAGAGAGAGGCTGGAGTTCCGCCCACCTCCCCACCAGGACCAGAGGCTGGGGCGCTTGCGCAGACAGCACATGGAGCCCAGGGCTTCTGTCCTGAGAGCCCCTGGCTTCCTGTGTCTCCTCCTGGAGGTGCTGCCCCAAGAGCCAAGCTGGGTGGGCTCTCAGAGACCCACTTCCTGTGCAAGACCTGGCCAGCCTGTCCCTCAGGCCAGGACAGCAATGTGAGGACAGCAGAGACAGCGAGGGTGCTGCAGAGGGAACACAGGGCCACCAGGCCCTTTTCCAGGCAGCTCCTGCCCTCTGCTGGCGCTGCAGGTGCCCGCAGGCTCACTCAAGTGGAATTTTTTTTTTTTTTTTTTTTTTCAGTACTGGGGTTTGAACCCAGGGCCTCATGCTTGCATGTTTTGCAAGTGTTGGACCACTGAGCCTGCCACCACCAGCCCATTTTCTTTACTTTTTTGAGACAGGATCTCGCTAAATTATGCAGACTTCCTCTAGTCTCGAACTTGCGATCCTCCTGCCTCTGCCTCCCGAGCTGCTGGGATTACAGGCATGCGCCACTGCACCCGGCTTCAACTGGAATATTCTAACAAAATTCCTAATGGCCAGGGGTGATGGGGCAAGAGAGGTCTCCCCATCCAGCCTCCTCCTGTAGCAGGTGGGGGAGGACAGGCCTGCCTCAAGGTCACGGCAAGTTAGGGCTCAGGCAGGGCTAGAATTGCAGCTTCCCGCTGTTGGTCAGGTGCTCTTTCTACTCAGGTGGATTCCACCCAGAAGCCACGTGCCAGGCCAGAGGCATGGCACTCAGAGCTCCCACTTCTGCCCAGCTGGGGACACGGGTCCCAGTGCCTCGAGTGGCAGGTTTCCCAAACCGCAGCCTCCTGGGCTCCTGTCTGCTTGGTTCTTGGTGGCCACGCTGGGCAGGGACTTTGGCCTGGGGCCAGGCGGCAGCTCCTCCCCTCTCAGAGGAGGGAGGGGCCACATAGCCCACGTGGACATTTGCACAGCAACTCCAGAGGGCCCCATGTCAGCGCAGTGGACGAAGCAGGGTCCAGGACAACGGCAACAAACTCAAATGGCTCCTTAATGGGCAAGGCCTGGACCTGTCTTGCCAGAGCCAGGAAGCCGATTTCCCCACATCGGAGCGCCCAAGCAAGCCACGGAGGGGCAAGAGCTGGGAAAGGCAGCAGCTGTAGATGTGGCCACCATGGCTCCAGGTGTGTATGTGGGGACCTGACACCTCCTTGGGGCTGCCATGGGTTCTAGAGGGGCAGATACACAGCACCAAGCCCAGGGCTGGGCACTGGCACCTAGCAGCCCTGGGACCCCAGCCTCCCCTGTGATATCCCAGAGCTCCGCCCACACTCGCTCATTGGGTCGGCAGGGCAGCGCTGGCTGGGTGGGCGGGGCAGGCTGCCTCCCATGGGCACCTGTGCAGCAGCAGGCAAGGCGCCCAATGCTGCAGAGCAGAGGCAGCTTTGGAGCATCCCCAAGCACTCAGGGGCTGGGTGCTGGAGCCCCAGCATGGCAGTGTGGAAGTGATGGGGCCTTTAAGAGGTGGGACATGAGGGAGGGGTGATAGGCCACTGAGGGTATGGTCCTCAGAAGAGTTTAAGGAAGTTCTCGTAGGACCCCAGTTAGTTCCTTTAAGAGTGGGTTTTTATGGCCCTGCACGTCTCAGGCTTCCAGTCTCACCATGTAACGGCTCTGCCAGATGCCCCCATGGTTGAAATGCCATCACCCTGAGATCCACCAGAGGCTGAACAGACAGAGCCACCTAATCTTGGACGTTCAGCACTGAAAACTGAACTAAGTAAACCTCTTTTCTTTTTAACATACTCAGCCTCAGGAATTTTGCTTCAGCATCAGAAAATGAACTAAAACACAAATAGCAGAGCTGGTTAATGGTGGCCTCAGGACAGAGGTTGCTGGGCTGGGGAGCTGAGGCCTAAGCAGCCTGGCCACAGATGCTCTGCAGGGCAGGGCCACCGCCCCTCAGTCCAAGAAGGTGCTTAAATCTTAAAGCACCTCAGAGTGGAGCCTCCCATCCATCCCCCAGCCATCCCCAGGGAGACCTGGAGACTGACCTCAGCCCATTGCAGGAGGGGTTTGTGCCGCACCCTCCCCGCTCCAGCTGCCCCTCTGGACGGGCCGCCCCTTTGGTTGGAGCCAGGGCCCCAAGAGGAATCCTCCAACACCTCCGTAGTCAGGCCTTTGGAAACTCCCAAAAGAGACCCCAGCGGCCTCCTCCTCCTGGGGAAGAAAATGTCCTCGGGTGTTTGAACCCTCTGCGCGATGGCCTGAACATCTGGCCTTAATCGCATCATTGAGCCACAACCCCTGCGAGCTCGAGGCCCAGCAACAGTCCAGCCTGGGTGCAGCCCCAGCAGCACCAGGGGAGCCTGGTTCCCCTCCCCTGACACCTGTTCCCCGCCCCCAGGACAGAGCCCAGCATCCCCTCTAGCTCGTCCAGGGCCCCTGCCTGTCCGCACTGGAAAAAGAGGCCAGGGCCTCAGCCCAGCCCAAGTCCACCCAAGAAGGAGGCCAGTACTGCGAGCTGGTGGCAGGCAGAAGGGCAGCCAGGTGGCAGTTCCCACACTCACATCTGTCCCCGTAACTCCCAGGCCCTAATTTATCCGGCTGCCAGCACAGAGCTGATGGGGCACAGCGGTCTGGTCTGGGTGGGAGGGGGGTGCAGCAGAGCAGGAACGTCGACTCAGGGCCCAGGAAATGGGGCTGTACTGCCTCTGACCTGTCGTGGGAGCCCCGCAAGCTCATTACCCACAGAGGCTCAGCATGGCTCCCTCGGCCAGCACAGGTGCATCTTGAGACAGTGAATGGGGGTGGTGGTGGGGGGTCCTGTGGGGCTGAGGATGCTGCCAGCCACATGATCCAGAGCCCTGAGAGCTACAAACGGGGCAGCAGCCTGTCTGACCTGTCAGGGCTCCACTGTGGCCTATGGGGCACAGTAGAAGCCATTCTGCACTACAGAAGTCACCCAGGGTCAGCTGGCGCAGGGGAGGCACCAAGGCCAGATGATTCACAGACAGGGTGGATCCTGATGAGACCGTCTCCCAGATTCTGCCTCCACCCCAAGGTCCACGAGTAAACCCCATTTTTGTGCACCCCATCTATCACCAGTCTAGCCAGTCCCACCCCAACACACATCCCCACCATGTCCCCATCTCGCCCACTGCCTCCACCGGGCAGGGACTAAGGAGACGGCATGGGGCCCTAGCCTCAGGCGTGACATTTAAGGGGGTGCCAAAAAACTCAGTCAAAGGGGAAAATATATATACATATTTTTCTTATGGTACTGGGAGTTGAACCCAGGGCCTCACGTTTGCATGCTGTGCAAGTGTTGGACCACTGAGCTGCCACCTCCAGCCCATTTTTTTTTTACTTTTTGAGACAGGGTCTCACTAAATTATGCAGACTCCCTCTGGTCTTGAACTTGTGATCCCCCTGCCTCCGCCTCCCGAGCCACTGAGATTATAAGCGTGCACCACCACACCCGGCTTGGGGAAAATATTTTAAGGTCAGTTTTTAGGATCATAATTAATGCAAAAATATGCATGATGAGTAATGATTAAAAGTCTGAATAAAGATGGGATCCGCCCTGCAGTTGTCAGCGCTGACTCTCTTGCCCTGCGCTAGGCATCCTCGCCTTCTGTTTTCCAAATAAGAGCAGCCAGACTGCAGGCCATGACCTGCTGAGTGGAGTTTTCTAAAGTATTGCACTGAATTATTAATCTTGATCCTTGAGGCTTTGGATGCCTGCTGAAATTGTGCAGCAGAAGTGAGGGCCTGTCTCCCCTTTCCCTGGTCCCAGCCCCAACCTCCAGGTCACAGGAGGCCTCTGCACCAAGCTCAGCACCAGTGCCTCCTTAGCCATTGGCTGCTTCTCCTGTCCACAGCTCATTCTCACATGGCAGGCAGAAAGTCCCAAAGGATTCAAGAGAGGAATTGGATGGTGCCGACTTGGATCCACGTGGAACTTTTCACTACTCTGGGAATAAAACCCTGCGAGGCTGCCATGGTCCAGCTCACCCACTGACTGGCCTCATCACTAACTGCCATGGTCTCTGTGTCCCCTCCAAACCTAGTGCTGAAATTTAATTGCCAGTCAGGTGTGGTGGCAATCCCAGAGTTGGGAGGCAGAGCCAGAAGCATCTCAAGCCAGAGGCAGCCTGAACAACTTAATGAGACTCTGTCTCAAGATTAAAAAGTTATTAAATGGGCTTTGGGAGCAGCCCCGTGATAGAGCACTTGCAAAGTATGTGCAAGGCCCTAGGTTCAACCCGTAAGTACTACAAAAATAGAAAGAAAAAAAAAAGAAAAAAAAAGAAATGTAATTGCCATTGTAACAGAACTAAGAGAGGGGACATTTAAGGGATAATCAGTCCAAGAGGGCTCTGCCCTCATGAAAGCAGGGGGCGCCTGATAAGAAAAGGAAATTCATTTTTCTGCAGGTGGAAATCCAAGTTTCCCAGCACCATTGTTGAAGAGGCTATCTTTTCTCCAATTTGCCTGCTTTGTTCCTTTGTCAAAGATCAGGTGGCTATCAATGTGTTGGTGTATCTCTGGGTCCTCAATTCTGTTCCACTGATCTTCAGGCCTATTTTTGAGCCAGTACCAAGCTGTTTTTGCTACTATAGCCCTGTAGTATAGTTTAAAGTTAGGGACTGTGATCCCGCCTGCACCAGTGTTGCAGCTTAAGAGTGTTTTGGTCATACATGGTCTTTGTGTTTCCATATGAATTTTTAAATTATTTTTCCTATTTATTTATTTATTTATTTATTTGCGGTCCTGGGGGTTGAACCCAGGGCCTCACACCTGTATGCTCTGCAAGTGCTGGATCACTGAACTGCACCCTCAGCCCATTTTTTTTTTTACTTTTTAAGGCAGGGTCTCTCTAAGTTATGCAGACTGCCTCTGGCCTCGAACTTGCGATCCTCCTGCCTCCACCTCCCGAGCTGCTGGGATTACAGGCATGTGCCACCGTGCCCAGTTTATTTTTTCTACTTCTGTAAAGTCTGTCATTGGAATTTTAATGGGGATTGCATTAAATCTATAGGTTGCTTTTGGTAGTATACCCAATTTTACAATATTGATTCTCCCAATTCATGAGCAGGGGAGGTCCTTCCACCTTCTAACATCCTCTGCGATTTCTTTCTTTAATGTTTTGAAGTTTTCCTTGTAGAGATCTGCAGGATCTTTGGTTAGGTTGATTCCTAAGTTTTAAGTTTTTGGTGGGCTATCGTGAAGGGATTGTAGTCTTAACTTCCTTCTCTTCCTGCTCACAGCTGGTGTAAAGGAAGGCTACCGATTTTTTGAGTGTTAATTTCGTATCCTGCCACGTTGCTAAAGGAGTTAATTAGGTCTAAAAGTTTTCTAGAGGAGTTTTTGGAGTCCTTTAGGTAAAGTACCATGTCATCCACGAATAAAGATAATTTGACCTCTTCTTTGCCTATCTGTATGCCTTTGATTTCTTTCTCTAGTCTGATTGCTCCATCTAGGACTTCAATCACAATGTGAAATAAGGTAGGAGAGAATAGGCATCCTTGTCTTGTTCCTGATCTTAGAGGAAATGGTTTCAATTTTTCTCCATTTAATATGATGTTGGGAGAAAAATCTTCCCATCCTACGCACCTGACAGAGCACTAATTTCCAGAATTTACAAAGAACTCAAGAAAACAACTCCCAAAACAACAAATAATCCAATACACAAATAGGCAAAGGAACTGAACAGACAGTTCTCAAATGAAGAAGTTTGTAAGGCCACGAAACACATGAAAAAATGCTCAATATCCCTAACCACTAGGGAAATATAAATCAAAACAACTCTGAGATTCTACCTTACTCCAGTAAGAATGGCCAAGATCAACAAAACAAAAATGCTGGTGAGGTTGTGGAGAAAAGCGAAGATTAGAGAAGATGGGATGGGGAGGAGGGTCCATGAGGAGGGATGAAGGGGGAGAGATTAACCTCAATGTAAACAGCACAACTTCATGAATGTGTTGGAAAAATAGGGGAATGTAACCCAAATTAGTCTCAGAGTTTAACTATAAATTAGCCATAAGGCCCCATAGACTTTGTGGGCAGATGAAAGTGTTGCTGGAAGTGACATAAAGGATGCATAATAGAAAAAGCCATTGCTGTAGTACTCTGTACCCCATCATCATTTACTAATAAAGGGGGAATATATATATACATATGGCAATCCATTCCCAATGCAATCCCGAAACGGTCAGCCATTGAAAACCCTATGAGGGTCGCTATGAGTCAGATGCCGACTCGACAGCACCTAACTAACTAACTAATATACATACATACATATATGTGTGTGTGTGTACAGACAGATATGCATGGAAAAAAAAAAGGAAAGGAAAGGAAATTCAGCTTGATTTCCTTTTTGCCTCATATGTGCACCTGTCCTTCCACCTTCCACCACAGGATGGCGCAGCACAGAGGCCTTCTCCCGATGCCAGTGTCATTCTCTTGGACTTCTTAGCCTCCAGAATTGTGAGCCAAATGAACCGCTATTCTTTATAAATTACCTGGTCTCAGGTAATCTGTTATAGCAGCAGAAAACAGACTGAGACATTCTAACTCACCAAGTGGCAGCCATACCAGCTTCCCCACTGGGGCTTTCTGGGCCTCCATGTTGGTTGGTCTACTTGGAATACTGTTCCCCTGGGTGCTCTGGGACTGGATCCTCAATTTCAATGCCACCTCTTCCACAGGGTCCTCTCTGAAGCTGCTGTGTGGTTCCCTTCTATGTATCTGCTGCATCGCTGATTTATATTCTTTATGTACAGTGCCCATCACTCTCATCCATTTCCCTCTGTTTGCTGGGCTGCTGCCTGTCTCTCTCCACTAGACTGAAAGCTACATGGAGTGGCATCTTGTGTGTCTTAGTTGCCACTGTATTCCCCGTGTGTAGCACACAGTAGATATAGGAAAATGATCCGTGGCTGGACGAATGAACAAACAATGAACTTACATCTCAAGGGATGTTCTTTCAGCCGTCCCGAGCCCTGCCTGCAGCCCAGCCAGCATGATCCAGAAACTATTTAACTATGCTGGGCATCACGCTTGGTCTCCCATCTCCAGAGCTGGAAGGTCTTCAGGTGCTCAGGAGAGAATGGACAGTAATTGCTCCAGATGGAGATGCGGGCTCTGCCAGGACCTACAGGACAGGTGACTAGAGGGGGCTGAGCTTCCTGATGGTTAAGACCATGGGGGCTATTGTCAGGAAGAGCAAGGTTTGAACTCCTGGGTCCATCGCTTCCTAGTTGGGTCATTTCTGGAAAATCACATCACCACTCAGAGCCTTTGTTTCCTGATCTGTGAGGCAGTCACAGAAGTGTCTGCTCATGGGGTTAACTACGAAGACAAGAGATGATGGCAAAGCACCAGTGGGCAGAGCAGGCGCCTGACGGACGGGGGCGCAACAGTGGTGGAGCCTCCCACGTGAGGGTGGTCCCCGCCAAAGCCAGCTCCAGCCAGGCAGCACTATCAAGGGTCTAACCCAGAAATGTGGCACTTTCCAGAGTCAGGCCATCAACTGATGAGATCATTGCTATTCGTCATGGTAAAATAATGGAATTTTCCACTCACATGACCCACGCTAGTCATGCACCCCCACTCTTTGTGGGAAAGCTGACTCAGTGAGCAACCACAAGCCTCGACCAGCTTGGTCAGTAAGTGGTCAAGAAGCTGAGATGGGAAGCTGGGGACTTCCAGCCGCCTGGCACTGCCTGGACAGTTTCTCCCCAGCCACCTTCACGAGAGGCCCACTCACCTGCAGGCTGAGGCCCCGGGAGGAGAAGGCAGGGACGCGGCAGGCCAGGATCGGGCACCAGAACGGGGCTTTGCTCTTCCTGTCCTCGTCCGGACACAGCCAGCCCGGCTGGTTCTCCTCCCCTGCAGCAGGAGGAAGGAGGTAGGAGAAGCTAGTCAGAGTCCAGGGACCGATGGGGCAAAGAGTCCTCCCCATGTCCCAAGGAGCCACTGCAGGCCTCAGCAGATTGTTCACCCCTGGGGACTTTAACTGGCCCAGCCAGTCACCCCCAACCCACACTCCTGCTGGTCTGTGATAAAGTGCAGCCTCAATGCCTGGCCTTGACCATGAGCCCTAAGCAGGGAGTCGGAAAACGTGAAGCTAGAGCCACGTATATAAGTCACTCCAACTCTCTGAGCCCCAGTTTCTTCACCTATAAATAGGGATAATAGAAACACCTGCTCAGGGCTGGGCATGTAGCTCAGTGGTTAGAGCACCTGCCTCGCATGCACAAGGCCCTGAGTTCGATTCCCAGCACCAGCACCACCACCATCAACATCAACAACAAAAATAACCCTGTATCCTACCATTGCTAGGAGGAACAAGTAAAATACTAGAGGTGAAAGGGTCTCAATGAACACTACTGCCCTAGCAGAGCCTTGAGCCCCAGGCCCTTGGACTTCACCCTAAAGTGGGAGGCAGATTGTAAACCAGCGCAGGGACAGGGACTCCAACCGTGATGACACAGCTATGGTGCTGTTCCACTTGACCATAAGGAGGAAGAGAAGGAGGAGGAAGAACTTCAGTCCTATTTCCTCTGAAGCTCCTCTGAAACCCAGGAGGCCACCTGCCCGAGGGACCCATCACAAGCACAGATGCTTGTGCCTGAGCCCAGCCCCAGGACCCATGTTTAGGAACCACTGTGCTTAAAAGTCTCTTCTAAACCACGTCCTCCATGGGGGGCCTCAGGGCTCAGCCAGAGCTCTGCTTGTGCGTCACCTCCTCTGAGAACCCTGAGCTCTCTGAGAACTCCTCCTCCCTGACCAGCCTGGCTACAGAGGGTCCCGCTCAGGAACTGCTCTGAAGACCCTGCCATTTCCCTCAGAGCTGCTGTGTCCATCTGGAATCACCTGAGCTATGTATTTGTTTATGACCTGCCTCTGCATGTCTCTAGAATGTAAGCTGGCGTCCTCAGGGACCTGGGCTGTATCACTCTCCACTTAGTGTCCCTGACACTCAGCACACCACCTGCCACGCAGTGAGGGCTCAATGACCACGGATTCAAAGGCTGAATGAGAGGAGGGGGGAATAAGCCACCCTGTCCCAGGGGTGTCTGCTGGCTAAGGAGCCCTTCCTTCCTGGCAGGCCTACGAGGGCTGCCATCCAGCAGTGACTGCGACACCTCCTCCTGTGGGCCCAGCCATCAGGCACCACACTAGGGGCTTTGGATCTACTCCCTGGCTTAGTGTCTGCAGTGACCGGACATGGACAGTGTGACCTCCACTTTACAGGAGGTGAGGCTGAGAAGCAGGGGGCACGGAATATGACTCGGTCATGGCTGTGCCAGGTGGCAGAACCCCCATTAAAACCTCGGTCTGCTGGACTCCCAAGACCGGCCTCAACCTGCAGCAAGGGGCACCCCTCTGAGGCTGCTGCCACTGAGGTCAGTGGACGTGGTGATGCTGGATGATGAGGAGGCAGCTTGAGCAAGGGGCCACTTAAGACAATGACACCCAACTGCTCTGGGGCCAGAAGGGGGCCATCCACTGACCTGGTGGCACAGTAGCCTCCCCAAACTCCACACTGCTCCCCAGTGGCAAAGAGGAAGCGGGGACCAGGCCCACACTGCCCTTGCCTTTGGATGTGTCAGTGCCCCCCACTGGTCTCGCCCCCCACAGCCCAACCTCCACTCCCCAGCCAGACTCATCCTGCCAAGCTCATCCTGGCCCTCTTCACTCCCTGCTCAAAAACCTCAGCCAAGTCCCAATCCACAAGGAGTAAGACCCAGACACTTCGGGAAGAGTCTGCAGCCATAGCACCCTGGCGTCCCATCCCGCCTGATCACAGAAGCTAAGCAGGGTCGGCCTGGTTAGTCCTTGGATGGGAGACCGCCTGGGAACACCAGGTACTGCAGCCTAGGGAGAAGGACCTGGCTATCTACTCTCAAAGCAGTCAACCATCGAAAGCCCTATGGTTAGCAGAGAAACACTGACAATAGTGGCAGGCAAGGCGCAGTGTCCGGGAGTGTTTCGTCTATTGTACTAAGGGTCGCTATGAGTCGGACCTGACTTGACAGCACCTAACAACTTCTAGAGGAGCTACAGGGACTGTCCCTCTCTCCCCAGCCTCATCCTCTGGTCCCAAGCATCACACTAGACTATGCTCAGCAACTTAAGCAAGACAAGCCCCGGATGTCCTCCTCACCTGGAATGCTGCTCCAGCTCCCCGCACTGGCTCCTCTCCGCCCCGAGGTGCAGACTAAGTGGCCACCTTCTCAGAAAGGCTTGACCAGACCAGCCCCCCACCTCCCTCACCGAGGACTCCATCCTAGCCCCAGTTGGAGGCATCACAGCCAGTACCACTGCGGAAACCGCAACTTGCAATGGTTCCACTTAAGATTTTTCGACTTTACAATGGTGGGAAAACTATCGCATTTGGCAGAAACCGAGAATTTGGCAGAAACCAAACTCTGGATTTTGAATTCTGATTTTTCCCTAGGCTGGCGATACATCCCTCCCCGTCTCACCATGTGGGACAGCTGCAGCCCCCTCGGCCCCGCCATGGCGAGGATGACCCGCTGGAGCTCTGCAGCATGCCGTGTGGCCAGGGTTCCCTGACATCGAGTTCTGTGTTTTCACCTCCTGTCACGTCTACAAAAGGCCCGTCTGCGTGTGCGCCTGAGCCCGTGGCGTTTTATTGTGCAATAAGCTTTGTGTCCCATGATTTTGCCCAACACCGGGCTGAGGGCAGGAATCTGAGCACAGTGAATGCTGGCTTGCTAATGCTGGGGTGCAGGAGATCAGGGGTGCAGAACTCACTTTCGAGTTAGCACACTGTCGACTTGCGAAGGGTTTATGGGTGACACAGCCCATCCTAAGTGGAGGAGCGCCTGCACCCTGCTCTCGTCCAGGCGTCTTTTTCCTGTGCGTGTGCACGAGTGTGTGCACGTGGACGTGGGGAAGCACAGGCTCCTCTGCTATGTCAGTGTCCTGTGGAGGCCACAGCCTTCCACACTGCGCCCTTCTGACCAGCACCCCACCCTTCGCAGAGTACAGGAAACACCCCCAAAAATCCAGGGGGACATGAACAGAGCCTCTTCTCCCAGAGCCTCACTTTCCAGGTGTCTGCAATGTACCTACTGCCTGGATACTAATCCAACTTGTTTTCCTTAGAGAGACACCTCTGGGTCGGACACAGAAGGGCTGGCCATGGTGAGGCAGGCTCCTGGGGGGCGGGGGCGGCCCCTGTGCCCAGCGCAGAGCCAGCCCCTCACAGACATGGTGTCCGACCATCTGTCTGAGCCAGAGGACCCAGAGTGAGACGCAGATATGGAGATGCTACGGCAGTTAGAGACGCTGCTGAATGTCGGGCTCTGACACAGGAAGGCTGCCGCGCACGTGGGCTCCACCGCTGGCTGAGACACTGAGCACTGGGCCCAGCCCCTAGCCAGGGTCGTCTCCCCGGCTGGCCCTCCACCCACTGGGCCCTGGAAACAGTCACGTGAAACCTGGCCCCGTCACCCAAGGGGAAAGAGGCAGAGCTGACGTGGGGGAGACCAGCAGAGCAAGGACAGTCACAAGCGGACGAGGCTGGCGCCATCAGCTTCACAGACACCGCACTTTACAGCTCACACGTGGCCTCCTTCGTCCTCACGGCCCCCCACAGGAGGCAGAGGCCTCCATCCCCATCCCACACCAGGGAAGCGGAGGCCGAGAAACTAATACCCGGAACCGTGTGCACAGCACCTGGGCCATGGCAGAATCTGGGGATGCCCATTCTCATTGAGAGGGACTCGCTGCCCCCTGAGATCTGACAGGCAGGACCCCAGCAGAGCTCCCAGGGGCTTCCTCGCCTGCCCTGCACCCCCCTGGGGCAGATGATGAGCCCATGGCCCCCGCCCGGCCTCCTCGTCACCCAGCTCCCTCCCCTGCACGCCCACAGCCCATCAAGCCCAGGCAATTTATTACCATATATATTTTTTAACGATCTGACCTTCTCCTTCCAGATGGCGCCTTCGCGGCTGTGACTGGAAACGTTAAAAGAAAATGGAATTGCTGCTCCCCATCTGCCACGGCCATTGTTCCCATCACAAAACCAGAGTGGCTGGGACCACACGAGGAGGCTGCGGCATGGAACGCTGAAGGCCCGCATGGGATAAGTGACATTAAGGACTGGCACCAACGGCGCAGCCCTGATGCCAACTGATGCTAAATGAGGGCTTATTTAGCATCAACTGTGTCTGCCAGCACCCACTGAGAAAAAGGGCCCCCCACAGAGCAGAGAAGTGGGAAGCTCCCCCAAGCTTCAGAGCAATCCCTTCTGATTTGCTAGAAAGGCCCCAAGCAGACCCTAACCCAGCTCCAACTCGCTGTGTGACAAGGAGCCAGGGACTTAACCTCTCTGAGCCTGCCGCCTCATCTGGAGAGTGGGGCAAATAACTCCAGCTGCTTGGAGTTGCTACAGACACAGGAAAGCCCATGAGTAACGCTGACCATGTGCCGGGTCCTGGAGAAACAGCAGCCATGACCATCTTGCTCTTGCTGTTAATAATATATCCACTGACCCTCCTCAGGGTGCCTGAGCCCACCCCGGGCCTCCCTGACTCCAGCCTGACCCGCCTCCCCACGTCAGGCCTCTGCAGGCACGGCTGCCCCAGGGGACAGCCTGGACTGCTCTTCTCACACTCCCCACATCCAAGGCTGCCTTGAAGCTTCGTCACACCCCACTGCGCCATGGAGATGCTGCTGGTCACAGCTACTAACGCCTGGCCAGGCGAGGCCTCCGTCAGCATCCTGTCTGCTCCCTCACACCCCATCCTGAGAGCCACCGGGGCTGCCGGGGGGCAGGTGAAGACCACCATTTCCCACAGAGTGAAGCCAGAGTCCGGCTCGGTGGCCCCAGACTACGGAGCCACCATATCCAGTGGCGCCGCCCCCCGCAAGGCCTCAAGGGCTGGAAGAAAGGAGGTCAGAACATGCCCAGGAGTCTGGAGCCAGCGTCACCTATGGGTGGGACAAGGCTGTGGTGAAGACAAGGCTGGTTAGAGGCCAGGTGAGAGGCTCAGGAGAGGACAGCCAGCCCGGGTCCAGGCTTCCTACCCTGAACCCCCAGGACACGGCCCTATGAGTAAATGTGGCCTGTGGCCCACCAGGCCCAGGATCTGAGAGGGGGAGCAGGAGGGCCTGGGGGAGGAAGGGCTCCGGGCTGTGGGGTGTGAGGTCAGGGGTGCCAAGCCAGGAGAACCAAGGATACGGCCTCACCCTCCGTCTGGGGCCTTCTGCCCACATCCCTCTTCAAGTCTTTACAGAGACTAGCAGGCTGCGATGGCTGAAGGGGACCTGGCCAGCTCCGCTCTGCCCGAGTGGGACCCTGGGCCACTCACACCCCACAGGGAATGCAAATGCTCCTTGTCCTGGGGACTCTTCCTGCAGCGCCTTTGTGTCCTCGTGGGCTGTCCCAGCCTTTTGTGCAGTTTCCCTCTAGCCACACAAGCCCCATGCCGGTCCCCACTTTATGACGCAACATTTCAGGTATCTAGAGGTTGAATGCCTGCAGCCGTAGCCCTGTGGCATCTGATCCCGTCAGATTTCGGAAGCTAAGCAGGGTTGGGCCTGGTTAGTACTTGGATGGGAGACCGCCTGGGAACACCAGAAGCTGCAGGCTTGGGAGAAGGACCTGGCAACCCTCTCCCAAAAATCAATCCACCATTGAAAACCCTATGAACAGCAGAGAAGCACTGACAATAGTGTTTCCCCTGTTGTACGCAGGGTCGCTATGAGTCAGATACCGACTCGACGGCACCTAACAACAACAACAAGAGGTTCAATAGTGCGCCGAGACCACCTCACCTGGACATGGCAGAGCTGGAGACTGGACGCAGACCATCCAATTCCACGTCACACAATGCTAAGACAGCCCCTGACCACTTCCAGAACCTTCCTGCGCACCAGAGACCCCCAGTGCTATAGGGGAAGGGCCCCTTGAGATCCCCTCCTGTCACAGAGGGGGATGTGGGGCTCAGGAGGGAAGCCTCCCTTTCCCAGGACCACATGGTCATGCTGGGGTTTGAATGGGGTCCTCAGCTCCCCCGGGGCTCCCTGCCCTTTCACAGAACAGAATGGATCCCCCACCAGACCCCAGGCTCCCCAACCTCCCCCACCCATTCCCAGTCCTCAGTGGATTATGATCCTGGCACATGGTAGTCAGGGAAGAAGACAGAAAACAATAAAATACAATAAAGGAGTAACATCCTTGGTGAATGAAAGGTTTTAACACATTCTCCTACTAATGGGTTTGTATTATTCCCCACCACCACCAGGCACTGCAGATTAAAAAAAAAAAAAGTAGAAAAATAAAAGGAGTAAATTATTCAAGCCCCAGGGGGACCCAGGCATTCAAATAAGATTTCAAATGACTCTCTTTCCATTAAAACTTTTGTTGCAGTGAAATGGTAAAGATAAGGCAGCCTGAGTCCTTCTGGCTGCCAAAACTGCTCTGCCCGCAGCAGTCAGGGTCTGGCCTCTGGCATCAGGCCCCACTCAGCAGAATACCCAAAGCTCAGACAGGAGACCTGTCTACATGGTCTGGTCTTCCTATTGTCCCTACCTCAGGACCTTTGCACTTGCGATTCCCAAGCCAGAATCACTTTGCCCAGATCTCTGCACAGCTTCAGAGGTTACCTACTCAGAGCCCTTCCTGTCAGCTGTCCCAGCTCAGAAACTGCCACCCAACCCCACCACACCCCTTTTACAGCCCAGCACCCCACCATTGCTTTGTACCTTGTTCAATGTCCACCTCCCTGTCAGAAATTTAAGCTCCTAGAAAGTAGAGTACTTTCTGGGTTTTCTCTCTGCTCTTTCTCCTTGCCTAAAATTACTGCAGGGATGCAATAGAGATGTTTAATTAACAAAAACCAGTGACAAAGAACCTGACTTCTTTCCAGAAATATTTTAAAACCTCCTGGAGATACATATGTAACCATAAAAAGATCATACCAGAAACAGAGACAAAAAGGAAAGCAAAAAGGAAGACGTAAAAGGTCTCCGCCACTGGCTGGAATCCGCAAACAGGAATTCTACTATGCCCTAAAGCAGCTCCGACTGTCTCGGACGCGGGCCTCCCATCCACTCAAATCACAGACAAATAACGTCACAATAACATAATAAATGTGGTTGGGCAGACAGAATCTCCAACGTGAGGGGGCAGAGGGGATGAGGGGGAGGTCTGGACTCTGGAGGCAAACTGCCCACATTCTGATGCCTAGATCTGCCTCGTCCTTGTCCTAGATCTGCTGTGTGACTTGATGCAAGTCACTGCACCTCTCTGGGCCTCAGAATCCTTAATGGTAAAAAAGGGGTTAAAAGCCTACCTCAGGGTTACTGTGAACACAAAATGAGAAAAGATGTGCGTAAAATGTTTAGAAAAGTACTTGCTGCCCCAGAAGCACTGACTGAATATAACTTATGTATACCGCCATTACCCTGCAGCCACACCACTGTGCTGTCCGATCCCGTCAGATCTCAGAAGCTAAGCAGGGTTGGGCCTGGTTAGTATTTGGATGGGAGACCACCAAGGAACACCAGATACCATAGGCTTAGGAGAAGGACCCAACAACCCACTCCCAAAGTCAATCTACCATTGAAAACCCTATCAGTAGCAGAGAAGCACTGACAATAGTGCTTTGCCTGTTGTATATAGGGTCCCTATGAGTCAGATACCAACTCAATGGCACCTAACAACAACAACAACAACATACTGTCATTAGCCTGCAGCTGTACCACTGTGGCGTTGGATCTCGTCACATCTCAGAAGCTAAGCGTGGTTGGGCCTGGTAAGGACTTGGATGGGAGGCCACCTGGGAACACCAGGTGCTGTAGGCCTGGAAGACGGACGTGGCAACCCACTCCCAAAAAACTATAGCAGAGAAGCACAGCAATAGTGTTTCACCTGTTGTACGTAGGGTCGGTATGAGTCAGATACTGACTTGGCGGCCCCTAACAACAACAATACGAGCATCAAAGGGTCCATAGGAGAAAAAATAATAAAGAGGTCTCTGGTTGAGAATCAGCTGAGTCCCGCCTGCATCATTTGTTGGTGACAGTCTTACTGATATAATTCAATGACCATAAAAGCCGTCCTCCCAACAGGGACATGGTGCCATTTTCTGGTACGGTTGGGGTGGGCAACCACTTCCGATACCCAATTGCCACACTCGTCCCCCATGGCACCAACAACCACTAATTCACTTTCCATCGAGGCCCATCAATGCAGATGGGGAAACTGAGGCTGGAGAGGGGCAGTGACTCCTCCAAGGGCACAAGGCAGAACCTCAGGACCCAGCACTGGGGCTCTGGTTGCCTCTCCACCTGGCCTCCCCCGAACACCAGCTCAGAACAACCCGGCCCCGCTGACCCCGGCCGCCCCATGGACCTGCCCCGACCCCGGCCCACTTCCTGCGCTGTACTCACGGAGTCCGATCTTGGCCAGATGCAGCCTGTTAACCCAGGAAATCTTGCTCAGGGGGTTGGGGGTGATGAAGACCACCATGAAGCTGATGGGGCGGCCGGATCTGCAGTGAGGAGGAGGAGGGCAGGACGCATGAGTACCCATGGGGCACAAAGGCCCGTGGCCCCTGGCAGCCACTTGACTCTCCTCCAACCCACAGGCCCCAGAGATAGTGGAGGCTCTGCCTAGAGCACCCCGAAGGCACTGCCCAAGAGTCCAGTGCCTGGCAAAGCTCCATCCCCCGGGGAAGGCCTCAGCCGCCCGCTGTGACGCAGGGAGGGAGGCACCTGGCCGGAGAGGCCAAGCCACGCTTGCCAGCCCGGCCCCAGCACCCCTGGCTTTGTGCCAGGCACAGCCTCTGCCAACTGTCATGCTACCTGCCAGCCTTCCACTGCCAGCCTCGTCAGAGGACCTCATAGGTCTGTTCCCTGCACCTGGCCTGGGGCAGGTGCTCCAGGAGTGCTTGCTGAGTGGACCCGTGAACGGATGAAGGAATGGATGGAAGAGCCACAGGTCACTGTGGCCGCCACACCCTCACCTGGGAGCAGGCCCTTCAGAGTCCCTGGGGCCTGTTCTCCACTGTGGGCCACCCAGCCCCCTGGGAGGAGGCAGAAAGTGCCGGTAACCCTCGAGGGTGCTGGAGAAAAGAGGGCAAAGAGAAGGGAGAGCAGAGGGCAAAGCCACTCCGCAGGAAGTAGCAAATTCGGGTTAGAACTTGAGGCTGCTGACTCCCACACCCATGTCCCATGGTCAGCCCCCCGAATGTCAAGGCTCCCTCACTTCCTCCTTGGACCTCTGTGCCTGTAGTACACTGTCCCCACCGTCCCCTCCCTGGAGGCCCAAACTCAGACCATCAGCCCCTCATGGCACAGCCCAGGCTCCAGAGTCGGCAATCAGAATCCGGTTCCACCTACTGCTCTGTGGCTCCAGGCCTGTCACTCAACTCTCGGGGCCTCACCCTCCTGTCTGCAAAGCAGCCGCCCTCTGAGCCTTTCCCTGGCCCTGCTGGGGGAGGGGCTGACTCTGGCATTGACCACACACTGTACAGGCTCCTGTAGTGGCATTTTAGGGACAGAGCAGTGCTGGGGGGAGGCTGGTTCTATGGAGAGCCTCTGAGGGCCATGTCACAAACAGGATCAACTGATGGCAGTGTCTGAGCAGCTAACAAGGGACCAAGCTGACCCCATGAGTCACCAGGGCATTCCTTCATCCTTTCACTCATTCATTCTCCAGTCGTTTCAAGGGCACCTACTATGTGCCAGATGCCATCCCAGGCATAGCCCACAATGGTTGGGGACCTCCTCCCATTATGGCAGTCCCAAGAAGCAAGAGGGCTCCAGGTGCGCCTGCCCCAAGTTCCCCACACCATCAGCCATCCAGCCCAAGCAGCGCCCCCTCCCCATTCCAGATGCTTCCTCACTTGTCAGGTTTCCCCGGCAGCAGGAGGCGGAGGCGACATTTGTTAGCCGAGTGGATCTCCTCCTCCTTCACCCGCATCAGCCGCTGCAGGGCCAGGCACCAGTCTTGAGCCACGGTCATGTTCAGGTTCTAGGGTTGGGGGGCCCAGGAGGTCAGAGCACAGCTCCCTGGCTCCCTGAAAGCCAGGCCAGGCCCAGTAGCAATGGCAGCACCCAGGGGAGATGGCAAGGAAGTCCTGGAGCTTCAACAGGCTGCACATTGAGCCCCACAGGAGGCCGGCCGCCCACCCTTGGAGCGCCCCAGCCCTGGGTCAGACACAGGCTCTGCCCTCCTCCAATCAGGACGCCCTCCCAGCCAGCATGCTTGCAGGACCAACAGGCCACTGCAGAGGCCTTGCAGCTCCATGTGAATCAGAGGCTGCGCACAGCCTTCTGGGAGGGCCACAGGGCTTCCACCTCTGCTCCAGCCCAGCCCCGCGCAGTGCTACACCAGGGAGAGCCGGGCCACCCCCCGCCCTACCTGGTAGGTGCCGTGCAGTGTGCTGATGAGCAGGGTGATCTGCTCCACCACCGCCAGGTCCTTCTGCAGGTCCTGCAGCTCCTGGAAGAGGCGCGGGGGGCCCAGGTACACCTTGTCTGGCAGAGAAGAGACTCAACTCAACCTTGGGGCTGCGGAAGGTGCTAGGAAGAAGCCAAGCATCTGCTCGCAATGAAAGGTAAGGGCTGTCACCCTGGGGAGGTGGCACTGGAGACATGGAAGGGAAGATGACCAGGGTTTGGGTGACAGATCCATTCCACAGGAAAGTCTGGGAGGGATCTGAGGGAGGGGGCAGGGCCGTAGGAGATCATAAGACAAAGAGCCAGCTGTCCCTGGGAGAGCAGAGGAGTCTTCTCAAGGCCGGGAGTGCGGCAGCCACTGCCAAGATGGAGAATAGCACGTACAAAGGTACTGGGGCTCAAGGAAGTTGTTCAAAGACATACTGAACACCTACTATGTGCAGGTTCCTTGCCAGGTGTTGGAGAGACAGCAGTATCAAGGCAGGCAGGGTTCCTGCTCCTAGGGAGCTTACAACCTGGGGTGGGGGGCAGGATGGGGGAGGAAACAGTCCAAACCAGATGGCAGAAGGTGCTGGGGAGAAAGATGTCAGAGTGACAGGCCAGCGGAGGGGATGAGTAGGTCCAAATCTCACGTGATGATACGAAAGGAGTGACAGGACATGGGAGTGAGTGGCAAGAGTCAGCGCAGGAGGGGCAGGCGGGCAGGATAGGGAAGTCCTCGAATGCCACACTAGGAACGTGGGCTGCGCTCGAGGGGCCACAGTTCCGCAAGCTGAAGCTCTGGAGTCCCGGGCGCGGAGGGCAGCCTCTCCTGGGTTTCCACCTATGCGGTGATCTAAAAGGCACGTGCACAGCCTGGGTACCCTGGGCCCTGGGACTGTGAAGCCATGTTCTGCTGCCTGGTGTCAGGGAATCCAGAGCATTCGTCACCAGGTAACAAGCAGAGATCAGACCCATTTAGCCCCACCCGGGATAGCAATGACACACTAATGCCAAGCCGGGGACAAAGAAGGGCTTGATGGGGACGCAAATGGCTGGGCTGGGGAAACACGGCTCACAACAGGGCACCCAGTTGGATGGGTGGAGTGCGGTGTCTGCACAACTGAACAGGAGCACCTGGCGTCCGCAAGACGCCATCCATCATGTGGCGTTAATGCTGTGGATGGGGATTTTACGGTGAGGTAGCTTTATTTTCATTCAATTTGTGATTCTGCTTTGGTTTTATAGCCATGCAAGGGCTATAGGCATCTGGAGTTGATTACACTGAGCTTTCTACTTGTTCATATTTGAGTAACAACATAATAAAAAAAATTTAAGGCTAACTGGGGCTCAACAAGAACTTCTCCCCTTTTGAGGTCCAGCAGGAGGGGGCTCCAACCCAAGGAATGTGGCTACCGAGTGTCGGGGTCAGGAAATGGGTCCCAGAGTCACAGCCCAAGGTGGGGCAGGGAAGGGCGGTAGAGTGGGGGCTGAGGGGCTTCTGAGGGGAGCAAACCAGCTGAAGGGCCCTCCCTGTGCTTCCTGCTTCGCAGATGTGGAAGCAGGCACCGCCTTGCCCCCTCCCAGGGCAAGGGCAGGTGGTGCAATTGCTCCCGGAGTTTCCAGAATTGCAGCAGCCCGTGAGGCAACTGCCTGGGTCACGCGGTGTGCAGAGCAGCCGGGGAGGAGAATTGAAACACGCCTGCCTAGTCTGCACAGTGGTGCACACCTGCCATCCCAGCGACTCAGGAGGCTGAGGCAGGAGGATGGAAGCTTTGAGGCCAGAAGCAGCTTTTGTAACTAAGTGAGACGCTACTCAAGACAAGAAATAAATAATGGGCTGGGGGTGCAGCTCAGTGGTAGAGCACTTGCAAAGTATATATGAGGTCCTGGGTTCAATCTCCAAGTCCATGAAGAAAAGGAAAGAAACGGAAAGGAAGGGAAGGGAAGGGAGAGAAGGAAGGAAGAAAGGAAGGAAGGAAGGAAGGAAGGAAGGAAGGAAGGAAGGAAAGAAGGAAGGGAGGGAGGGAGGAAGGAAGGAAAGAAGGAAGGGAGGGAGGGAGGAAGGAAGGAAGGAAGGAAGGGAGGGAGGAAAGAAGGAAGGGAGGGAGGAAGGAAAGAAGGAAGGGAGGGAGGGAGGAAGGAAGGAAGGAAGGAAGGAAGGAAGGAAAGAAGGAAGGGAGGGAGGAAGGAAGGAAGGAAAGAAGGAAGGGAGGGAGGAAGGAAGGAAGGAAAGAAGAAAGGAAAGAAGGAAAGAAGGAAGGGAGGGAGGGAGGAAGGGAGGGAGGGGAGAGAAAGAAAGAAAGAAAGGAAGGAAGGAAGGAAGGAAGGAAAAAAAAAGAAAAGAGGAGAGGGAGGGAGGAAGGTAGATTAAAAAGAAAACAAAAAGAAAAATACCATGTGCCTTTCACTCTGTGGAGGGTACGGGGTAGGGGGACCAGTGTTCCTCTCTGCCAGCCCCGTAGTTTAGCATCCCTGTGTCCTAGGCCCTGGGCAAGGGCTATTGTCCCTACCAATCATGACCCACAGGAAATAATCAGCCTCAGGCCTTGAGAGCCCAGGGCCGGAAGGCCCTACCTGAAGTCACGGGAAAGGCTGCTCCCAGAAGATAAGTAAGGGCTCGGGAGACAGCGCTGGGAAAAGACCCAGGCTGGGGAAGGCCCTGTCGTGGGAGGCAAAGTGGCCCATCAGGACCTCAGAGAGGCCAGCAAGGCCGCAGCAGTCGCAGGGAGGGAAGCAGGGGGTAGGCAGGTGCCCCAGGGGACCGGCACGTGGGCCTCTGTCCCAAGAGCAAAGAAGCCACTGGGTCTGCTCTGCATATTGAAGAGTCAGGCCCAGGGTTGGGTGGAGGAAGGACGGAAAAGGAACGAAGGTCAGGGGAAAGGAGGCATCCAGCAGGCCGCTGCAGTACTCCATGGGGACAGGGGCGGTGGCAGAGAGCAGGGCACAGGGTGAGAGACGCAGCCAGGCAACAAGCCTGACTCTTATTCCCTCATCCAGACGCAGACCCAGGCTGGCCAGACAGATCTGAACTGTCCTGGTCCATGAGGGTCAGGGGACCAGTGTCTCGTGGCCCGTCACCGTACAGGGGTGACACTTGCCAGGCAGGAACCAGAAGGCACGCCCTCCCTCTTGGCCACTGGTACGCTGTGTGTGGGGCGCCCCGGTGGCATGCTAGGGAGCGCGTGCAGAGTGCGGGGCGGAGGTGAGGCGGTGCCGGGATGCGCACGTGGCCACAGGTGAGGCCCGGGTGTACGCGGGGGCACGGTGAGGCGCTGCCACGCCAGCAAGGCCCTGCAGGCCCGGTGTCCACTGGGCCGGGCAGGGGGCACGCGGTGGCGCGGGCGGTACTCACTCTGGGCCTGCCCTGGCGCGGGGGCCTTCTTGGCGCCCGCGTGCTGGATGAGCAGGTTGTCCTTGTCGTACGCGCCGCCGTCCTGGCCCACCTCCACCACCTGGACCTGGGGCAGCGCCGTGTTCCACTTCACCACGTACTTGGGGCCCAGGGGCACCAGGCTGCTGATCTCCAGCTGACCCCTGCCAGGACAGAGGGGACAAACCCTGCAGAGCCGCTCCTCAGGCCAAGGGCAGCAGAGCACCAGGTCCCCAGCACCCCAGCTCGGCCAGGCTCCACACAGCCCAAGCACCAGACCTCAGGCCAAAACCAAGCCGGGCAGAGCAGGGAGCCCATGCCAGGACGTCGCACCAGCGTGCCCAGGCCCCAGCCCCGGAAACAGAATGGCACGCCCCAAGCCACCTACCTGTGGAGGACAGGCCTAGAGGAAAAGACAAGGGAAGGAAAGTGGTTACCGTGACGGCTAGGCCTCTGTAGGGACCGAGACCCGCTGGGGAAAGGGCAGGAGGGGCAGAGGGAGGGGCAGCTCCAGGGGAGTCAAGCCACACGGGGTAGGCATGGACAGAGGGGACCCCACAGAGGGCCTCCCCCTGGGCTGGGCCTGCTGGCACCTCAGATCTTCACAGTTGCCCCATTTGGAGGCTTTGGTACCCCAGCCTCGGACAGTGACGCTCAGTGAGGTCAAGTGGTTCAGCCCAGATCACTCACACTGGGCACCAGGATCTACTGTGCACGCCAGGCCTGATCCTGAGCATCATGAGGGCAGGGATCTGTCCCACGCCTGGCCCTGCCCAGAGCCTAAGCTATAAATGGGACTTAAGAATCACAGTACTTTGGCTGAGCAAGTGAAAGAATGAATGAATGAATGAATGAATGAATGAATGAACGCGTAGCCCCAGGCAATGCCCACACCCATCTGTGGCAGAGGCTTCCTCAGCAAGTCCCCCACGAGGCCACAACCTCCCAGAGACAGGCTGGGTCTCACTCAGAGGCATGAGCTGGCACAAAGGAAGGGCTCAGCATACACCTGACATGAACAGACAGATGGACAGTGGGTAGAGGTGCCCAGCCCGCTCTGCTTGCTGCCTTGCCAGGGCCCGTGGTCCAGACCCCACATCCACGCCGTGGCCGGGCACAGGAATGCACAGGCTGATTCTGGGCACACAGCTTAAACCAGGATCCCTGTGCGCTGCCGGCCTGTGTCCCCAGCTGGACAGGGAAGGATGGGCAGGGATTCACCCTCCATGACTACTTCCCCTTCTGCACCTTGGTTTGTTGTTGTTATTGTCAGGTGCCGTTGAGTCGTGTCCGACTCGTAGCAACCCTCATAGGGTTTTCAATGGCTGATTGTTTCAGGATTGCCTTGGGAGTGGGTTGCCAGGTCCTTCTCCCATTTTTGCGGTGCTGGGAATTGAACTCGGGACCTCAGAGACTGCAGAGCGGCGCTCTACCCACTGAGCTAAATCCCAGCCCGCACCTCGGTTACTGCAGCCATAATGCTGTTTCTGGGGTAGCTGAACGCTGCCAGACATTGAGAGCGGAGATTCTCCTCAGAGCCCTGGGGAAAGGTGACAGCTCGTGCTCGGGGGCACCCCAGGGAAAGGACATAATCCCTGACCCCCACGGGGGCACATGGAGGACACAGTGAACCAGGCAGGTGGGGACACTGAGGAACAGCAGAGCACGAGCCCAGCTCCAGGCCCTTGTGGCCCAGGGCCGTGAGGACCCAGCAGGTTGGACCCCACAGACAAGGGAAGCCGAAGGTCTTGAACTTTGTGTGGACACCGTGTCAGCCAACCGTGAGATCCCCAAAGCCTAATGCAGCCCATGAGCCACGGAACTGGAGAACCTGGTGAACTACCCTCCCCAGCCTGGACTCTGGCTCTCTGGGGCTGAGCTGGCAACCAGGCTCTGGGCGATTCTATAACCTCCTTGAAACTGGGACCAGGCAGGCAGAAGCCGCTCTGGGCCATGAGGGGCATCAGGGAGCCCTGAGATCTGGGCAGAGAAATCAGATGTGGGCTACAGCAGTAAGGATTCGGGACAGACACAGGGAAGAGCCTCTTGAATTTTAAACCCAGGAGGCCTCCACAGCCACATGCAGCATCCGGAACACCACAGCCCTGTGTGACAGAGAGCTGTTTGCTTGTGGCGGGGGGCTGCCCCCGTGGCCTCTCCTGGTCCTTCCCGATGCTGTAGATCAGAGACAGAGCAGGCCCCAGGGAGAGGAGAGGAAGGTGGAATATCCAAGACCTAACCTGAGCTCAGGGTTAGGATTTAGCTCAGTTGGTAGATTGCTCCTCTACAGTCTCTGAGGTCCCGAGTTCAATTCCCAGCACCGCAAAAATGGGAGAAGGGCCTGGCTCCACTCCCAAGGCAATCCCGAAACAATCAACCACTGAAAACCCTATGAGGGTCACTGTGAGTCAGATACGGACTCAATGGCACCTAAGAACAACCACAACAACCTGAGCCCAAGCCTGCAGCCATAGCCCTGTGTCATCCAATCCCATCAGATCCCAGAAGCTAAGCAGGGTTGGGCCTTGTTAGTCCTTGGATGGGAGATCGCCTGGGAATACCAGGTGCTGTAGGCTTGGGTGACGGACCTGGCAACCCACCCCCCAAAATCAATCCACCATTGAAAACCCTATGAACAGCAGAGAAGCACTGACAATGGTGTTTCACCTGTTGTACGCAGGGTTGCTATGAGTCGGATACCCACTCCACAGCACCTAACAATAACAACCTGAGCTCAAGTAGGACCGAACCACAGACACCAGCTGCGAGACGGTAGGACAGGACGGGGTCCCCAGAGGGGTGACTGCCCACACCACCCCAGCCCAGGCCCTTACTTGAAATTGATGTTGGCACAGACCAGCATGTCATTGAGCAGGAAGACCCTGCGCTCCTTGGACTTGATCAGCTGCCCGCGGTCTCCGTACACGGTCTCTGTCAGGGTCTCACACAGGAGCAGCTGCCGCTGGCCGGAGGTCAGAAGCTGGGGGGCGGGGCAGGGAAGGTCAACCTCAGGGTCGAGGCTCAGGTGCTACACAGGCACTGCTGGGCTGGAGACCCAGAATCCTCCCACCGTGTAGAAAGAGAGACCAAGGCTGGGTGTGGCAGCCCACACCTGTAATCCCAGCAGTACTCGGAGGGAGGCTGAGGCAGGAGGATCACAAGGTTAAGGCCAGCCTGGGCTAAATAGTGAGACCCTGTCAGGAAGGAAGGCAGGAAGGAAGGAAGTCAAGAAAGCAGGCAGGCAGGCAGGCACGAAAAAAGGAAGGAAGGAAGGAAGGGAGGGAGGGAG
Source organism: Pedetes capensis (assembly GCA_007922755.1). Lineage (NCBI taxonomy): Eukaryota > Metazoa > Chordata > Mammalia > Rodentia > Pedetidae > Pedetes > Pedetes capensis. The sequence goes on from VMDO01010825.1 coordinate 25,725, forward strand.
GGGAAACCAAGCCAAAGGAGAACCCAGAACCACCTTTCCATCTATAGGTAATAAGACACACAGGACAGGAATAGCAGGTGACACATAGTGGGTTCTCTGCTCAGGGGAGGCCTTGGGGAGCCCAACCACCCACCCTCACCAGAGCCGAGTCCAGCTGCCAGCGTCCCCTGCTCAGGTGAGCTGGCCACTGCCAGCCCCTCCCTACGCAGACCCTGGGACCACCTCACCAAACATACAGGCTCTGAAGCCACAGAGACTTTGAGTCTCTGAGCCCCGATTCTGCACCTCAGCTGGGTACCCTCCACAGGACACTTCGCGTGTCCAAGCTCCAGTTTCCCCAGCTGCCAAGTAGGGGCCGTAACCTCTGCCACTCAGATCACACAGGGGATGAACCCGGAACCCAATCTGGCCACACAACTCACAACGCCCAGTGCCATGAGAAAACACTGGCCCTGGTCCCAAAGCCATCATGAATTTCAAGACACAGCAGTAGGACGTCAAACTGGGTGCAGGGCCCTTCCGAGTGTGGCACTTGGAGGGCACGGGAGGCCACCTGTTGAGCCAACCTTCAGGTGGTGCATGGCGGACGTTCCATAGAGGGCCACTGGCCCCACGCTGCTGTTTGGGATGGTCTTCGCCATGGAGAGACATGGCCTTGGCAGGGAAGGGGCCCCATGGCTGCACCCCGACCTACTGAACAGCCTCAGCCCGTGTTGCCCCTCAGGCGCCTTAGGAGGGAGGGGAAAAGGTCTGCCTCTCAGCAACGCCCCCACCAGAGGAGGCCAAAGTCTGTCCTGCCCCAGGCATCCACACAGGCGTTGGCCAACCTCAGGCTGGACAGCAGACCCACCCACCAGGACCAGGACCAGCAGCCCCTGCCCCAGAGGCCTCTAGAAAACATCTTTCCTAAAAGGGGTTAGGGGGCTCGGGGGTTGTTTGGGGTTGGGGGAAGCCTATCCAAAACCTGACTTGACAGCCATCTTTCCCACCTTCCTTCTCTGCTGGCGGGGAAAGGCCAGGCCACCCAAGCCTCCCCTGCAGAACACTCTGCCCTCCAGAGAGTCGCGTCTCTCAAGTGAACACACGACCAAAGGCCCATGTGACCCTGGATGCCTGCCGCATGCCAGGCACAGTGGGTGTCACGCAATACTCCACGTCCCAATTGGCTCAGCTGTTCTGCGAGGACACCCCACTTCCCAGATGAGGAGACTGAGCTTCCAGGGGTTAGTGACGTGCCCAGAGCCACCACCGCTGAATGGCAGATGGCACAGGACAGAGCGGGACGGCTCACACTGGCCCCTATACTGCATGACAGGGCCTGGGGAGGCCCCCTGCTCCCAACTCACAGGAGGCCTTGGGGTCCATGAGGGCCCCCTGCAGTGGTTATGGCAAGCAAGATGTCAGCTCCTGAGAACATGGCTTGGACTCTGAGCACAGGAGGTTGCCAGCTGTGCCAACTCCCACCCCGGGAAGAGGAAAGGCCCCTGGGTTCCCGGAGATTGTCCTTTTACACAGATTTAAAAAAAAAAAAAAAAGCAAAGAGAAAGAAATGCCAGATGTTGCACAAACACCCCTGGGGGCCCTGTGTTGGCTACTTTGACACAGCCGCCAGGTTCCGCTTCGGTTCCACCCAGTTTCGCTTCCGCTTCTCCCTGGGTGATGGTAAGAGGATGGTCACTAAATAGATCCCCAAACCAGCCAGAATGGCCCAAAGAGGGCCCTGGGGAGGGGACAGTGTGGAGTGTGGCCATCACCACACTCTCCACAATAACCTGCTACCCACGTCCAGATGGCCCCTCACCCGCTAGAGGGGGAAACTGAGGCTCACAGTGTTGGTCCCTGGCCTAACATCAAATTTGTCTCCCCGACCTCCAGCCAGTGACTACCATGCGCCACTGCAGGGTCTCAGGTGCACAGCAGAAGGGCACAGTTGGCTCTTCCCAAGGCAACACCAAGGGGTTATCTCCTCCCCGGGCGAACTGCCGGCCGCGGCGGCACAAGGGCCTGAGCGGAGCAGGGGACGCCTCTGTTGACAGGACAGCGAGCGGGAGGCAGGTGGAAGCAGAAGCCTGGGGGAGCACAAAGACCAGACAGGGGCCACAGGGACCTGGTGCCCCCTCCAGAGACATTCCAGGCCAGCACACTTGCCAGGGGCCAGGCTAATCTTGCCCGGAGGCGGGATGAGAGATCACCCCATCCCTCAGGCCACCCTCAGTGACCCAGATGAGGCCATCCCCCTAGAAGAGGGCTCAGTCCACACGTTCCTTCTTCCCTAGCTTTGTGCTCCAGGAGATGATGAAGCAGACCAGGTGCCTTGGGGTGGGCAGGTGCTGTCAGCGTGAAGAGCAGGTGGGACCCAGCAGGACAGGCAGCCACCCAGGGGGGCAGGCACGGGCAGCTCTTCCAACCCTTCCACAGGACCCACAAATCTGAGCTCCACGGCACATCCCGTGTCTAAATGTCGCCAGCTACCTCTACTTTCTTTTTTTTTTTTTTCCCTCGGTATTGGGGGTTGAACCCAGGGCCTCGCACTTGCATGCTTTGCAAGTGCTGGACCACTGAGCTGCACCCCCGGCCCATTTCATTAGTTTTTGAGACAGAGTCTCACTAAATTACGCAGACTGCCTCTGGTCTCCAACTTGCGATCCTCCTGCCTCCACCTCCCAAGCCGCTGGGATTACAGGTGTGCGCCACCATGCCTGGCCATCGAGTTGGTATCCGACTCATAGCGACCCTCATAGGGTTTTCAATGGCTGACTGTTTTGGGATTGCCTTGGGAGTGGATTGCCAGGTCCTTCTTCCATTTTTGCGGTGCTGGGAATTGAACTCAGGACCTCAGAGACTACTCTACCAACTGAGCTAAATCCCAGCTCCTAGCTACTTCTATTTTCTTAAACATACTGCCTGGGCCCCAAAACCACATCTGTAGCCTGATTGGGCCAGAGCTGAAGAGTCCCCAGATGTCGGGACGCCTGAAACTCAGAACCACAAGGACCCCAAGTGACCCGGGCCCAGCCCCACTTTGCGGGCCTGTGGTAAAGGGCAAAGCCGGCTTTGTTGACTGGAGAGCTTTCTGTCCCTGGAAGTGCGGTGCACAGGAAGGGCTGCCACCTCTCCTGGCCATCTTCCTGGACACCAGAAAGACTGTTCGACCCTCTGCTGCTGAAAATCCACTCCCGGGAACGGCCAGCTGCCAGCCTCAGTTCTGCCTTCAGGACGCCACAGAGCCCAGGGGCTCCGGGTCTTCCCCAGCAGATCTGAACTCTGTCTCTGGCCCCCACAATGTCCTCGGCTCAAAGACAGCCCTCAGAGGCCTGAGGCACGTCGCCTCGACAGGAACCAGCCCAGCCCACCTCCACCCTGCAGGGAGTGGGCAGATGGGCCGGATGCAGGAACCTCAGACCTGGGCACAGGTGTCGGAGGCTTGCCCCATGTGCCACCAGGGAAAGAGAGGCACTACCATTTACACCAGGTGGCTCGGCGACATGACCTTGCATTTCAGAAATAGTGTTGGTTCTCCACAGATCCATCTGCAAGCTCTTCAAGATCTTTGGCGAAAATGTTTTTAAATGCCAACCCCAAAGCATGGCATGGATTCTGCATCTTTTTCTGTTAAGGATTTTGAGATGATGCTGTGCCTCATTCACCTCCCAGCGGCCTGGGTATTAGGTGCCACCAAACTCTCTTCATTTCAGAGGGAGCAAGTGAGGTTCAGAGGGGTCAGGCAAGTCCCCTGAGGCCACACAGCAGCACCAGTGGCAAATATCTGGACTTGGGGAGTGTGGGGGTTACTGAGACATGGTCTCACTATGTCACCCAAGCGAGCCTGGAACTCGTGATCCTGCTGCTTCAGACCCCCAGTTGCTGGGATCACAGGTGCACAACACACCAGACCCAGGTTGAACTCTGGATTTAAATCCAGATTGCAGAGCCCACTCACTTAACTACAATCCCAGGCTATCACTTCTTGTGTCTTTACTGGCAATTACCCTAACCGATGGGCCTTGTGTTTATCACAAATAACACGAATCAGAATGAATGTGCAGTCTAGGCAAGACCCCGAGAATCCCCACATCCGTGGGCTTGGGGACCTGAGGGCATCCCTCCCTCAGAGGACACGGCCACCTCGTGGGTGGCCACAGCAGGAGGCATGAGCAGCAGGTAAGGCAGGCTGCAGGCAGCTGGGGCAGCCCCACGCTCACCTTGTTGAGGCTGCTGCGGTCGCTGACGCTCCTGGTCAGCTGTTGGATCTCGGCCACCTGGTCGGCCAGCCGCTTCTGCTCATTCAGCTTCTCGGCCAGCGTCTCCAGCTCCGTGAGGGCCAGCTGCAGCGACAGCCTGTCAGGGTGGCCCCTGGGGGTGTTCTTCAGCATGTCCTGCCAGGGCCAGAGAGAGCCAAGACTGGGATCCTGCCCACACAGACAGTCGTGGCCTTGGGTTCCACGTGGCCTGCACAGACGAGGTCTAAAGGGCACAGCTTGCAGCCAGGACAGAAGGTTCGAGATACAGAATAAAGCGTCAAGAAACAGCTAATGATTGTGTGGCTCACTCTGGGGATGTTCCCAAAAGAACTAAAATCAGCCGGGTATCAAAGAGATATTTGTCCATCCTTGTTCATAACAAGTAGCATCATGCACAACAGCCAAATTGAGGAGGTGGTCCAACTTCCACCAAGTGATAAGCAAAATGCAGCCTCTATGTACAATGAAATACTGTGTTGTTGTTGTTAGGTGCTACTGAGTCAGGTCCGACTCATAGTGACCCTCATAGGGTTTCCAATGTTTGATTGCTTTGGGGATTGCTTCAGGAGTGGATTGCCACGTCCTTCTCCCATATGAAATACTATATAGCCTTAAAAAAGAAGGAAATTCTGCCAGGCATGGTGGCTCATGCTTGTAATACCAGCCCCCAAGAGGCTGAGGCAGGAGGACCGGGAGTTCGAGGCCAGCCTAGGTTCCACCTTTGTTTTTTTATTATTATTATTATTTGTTTGTTTGTTGCTTGGTACTGGGGGTTGAACCCAGGGCCTCGTGCTGGCATGCTTTTGCAAGTGCTGGACCACTGAGCTGCGCCCCCACCCCAGTTTTTTTTTTACTTTTTGAGACAGGGTATCACTAAATTATGCAGACTGCCTCCAGTCTCGAACTTGTGATCCTCCTGCCTCCGCCTCCAGAGTTGCTGGGATTACAGGTGTGCGCCACCACGCCCAGCTTCCAGCCTCTGACCTTTTTTGTCATGGGAAAAAAAAAAGAAGAAGAAAATTCTGCCACACGCTACAACATGGATGACCCTTGAGGATATTATGTAATGAAATAAGCTAGTTGCAGAAAGACAGATACTGTACCGTTCCACTGACAGGTAGCTCCTAGACTGGTTAGGTCCATAGAGATAGAAAGTGGGTGATGGCTGCCCAGGCTGGGGAAGGGGAGGGCACTACTGTTTAATGGGGCAAGTTTCAGCTGGAGAATATGGAAAGGCTCTGGTGACAGACAGTGGGGACAGCTGCATAATAACGTGAATGTACTCGATGCCACAGAACTGCAGCTTAACTATCTAGGTGGTGGGTCGCCACCTACTCGCTGATGGACAGTGTGGAGACTAGAGCTCCCGCCCATAGCCTGACTGCTCTACAGACAGAGGGAGAGGCCGCTGGGCCCCTTGGCCTGGCTGACTCCTCTCCGCCCGCAGAGATCCCCCCGCCTGAAGACCCTCCACCACGGGGCTCTCAGCCTGTGTGGGGCAGACGCTCCCTCAGGCATCCTGGGCCCTGGCACATGCTGCCACCCAAACAGAAGAGGTCGGCAGGCCGATTAAGGAGGGGCCTGCAGGTCCTGGAACCCACACACAATCCTGCCCTACTCAGAGGTACAACATCTGCTCCAGGGGTGGAGAAAGGCGGGGCGGAGCCCCACAGCAGGCGGAGGGTGGGCAGGGGTGAGACCCCGCCCCCCAGGGAGCCCGGGGCGGTACCTGAAGCAGGAGGATGAACTGTGGGAAGCGCTGGATGGGCTTCACCATCAACCCGTAGAGGGTGACGCGGTCCGGGCTGCACACCTGCCGCCGCTGTGGGGGACAAGGTGACGTCATTCTCTGGCCCTCTACAGGGAGGGCCCAGGCACCAGGGTCCAGACACGCTCCCGTGCTGGGCTCGGCTCCCCGGGACCCAGGGCCCTGCCCCAGATCTAAACTCTTCAACAAGTCCCCACCACCTAAAATACCCCGTGCTCACCCCAGGGCCACAGACCCAACATGGCCTGGACTCCGGGCCACCCCAACAGGCATCCTGCCCGGACTGCACCACTCCATCCTCCAGCCTCTGACCTTTGTTTTTTTATTATTATTATTATTTGTTTGTTTGTTGCTTGGTACTGGGGGTTGAACCCAGGGCCTCGTGCTGGCGTGCTTTTGCAAGTGCTGGACCACTGAGCTGCGCCCCCACCCCAGTTTTTTTTTTTACTTTTTGAGACAGGGTATCACTAAATTATGCAGACTGCCTCCAGTCTCGAACTTGTGATCCTCCTGCCTCCGCCTCCAGAGTTGCTGGGATTACAGGTGTGCGTCACCACGCCCAGCTTCCAGCCTCTGACCTTTGACACTCTCCTTGCACCCAGACCTCCCTATCCCACCACCCCTTATGGGGCCCCTCATCCCCGTATCTTCTTCCCTGCAGCCATGGGCTCCCATGGAGCCCCAGCATTTCGCCCACCCTGTCCTCTGCCAGACGCAGGCTCCCTGCGGGGAAGGCTCTGTGTCCTTTGCCTCCTGCACCCCCGGAAGTTTGGGGAGTCTGACCACCGTGTTTGAGAACTGTGAAGCTTTCCAAAGCCCCTAACCTCTGCTCCCACCTGACGCCCAAGAGTTGGAGGAACTGTCCTCATCCTTTACAAACAAGGAGCCCCAGGCCACAGCCACTGCCTGCCACGGCACCGGTCCCACAACTGCAGGACCCATCGGGCAGACCCTCCTGCACACCACGTAGGGTGATAAGGGACACAGGGCTGCCCTCCCTGCCTGGGGAAGCTGTAGGACCCCAAGCTGCCTCTCGACCCCTCAGCTCTTGCTCACCACCTCCAAAGCCAAGAAGAAACGATTTCTTCCCCTGGAACTAGGTTTCCTCAAAGACACAGGCAGGTGTCCGGGCCACAGCTGGGACACCGGAGCTGGTGCTGCCACGTCCCTCCCTCCTGAGCGGCCTCCCTTGCCCAGCCCTGGGGAGGGGACGAGACAGCCGGGCCCACCTTGAGGAACTCGAGGAAGGCGGGCTTGGTGAGGCAGGCCTTCTTGATGACGGACATGGCGTTGGTGAAGTTGTTCACGTAGTCGCTGTACACGTCCAGGACCATGGACTTGGAGAACTGCAAGGAGCCACGTGTGGCCGGGAGGCCACCTCAACCCATGGAAGAGGAGGCGGCCCTCACGGCACCTTCGCTTGGGACTCTGAGGTGAGTGGACTTGTCACCCCGATCAGGAATCAGAGAGGTCAACAGAACACCCTGTGGTCACAGGGGGACCCCAGGGGGCCTTTCCACAGCATCCTGAGCCCGAAGGCAGGGGCATCCTTGTGCTGCACTCATTTTCTTACCACGTCCCCGAAATAAAATGCCCTTCCCCCACCCTCAGCCCTGTGGCATCTGATCCCATCAGATCTCAGAAGCTAAGCAGGGTCGGGCCTGCTTAATACTTGGATGGGAAACTGCCTGGGAACACCAGGTTCTGTAGGCTTCGGAGAAGGACCCGGCAACCCACTCCCAAAAATCAATCAGCCATTGAAAACCCTATGAAGAGCAGAGAAGCACTGACAGTAGTATTTTGCCTGTTGTACGTAGGGTTGCTATGAGTCGGATACCGACTCAACGGCACCTAACAATAACAACCCCCACCCTCAAGGACCATGCTCCTGACCCCCTTGCCAGGGCAGCACGTCCAGACTGAGTTGCAGAGGGTGGACGGCAGGCCTGGAGCCAACCCGCCCCTTGGACACACCAACTCAGGATGAGACATCGATTGAGTGGCTCTGTTGAGCACTGTGATTTTCAAAGCCTTATTTTTCTTTTAACAGAGCCCAAGGACCTCAACAGGTCAAAGTGGAGTTCCACTGACTTAACCCTCCTTTGTCCCATGACCCTCTGGGGCCCACAGACTCCAACACACCCCTCGTTCTGCACATGGGGAACCTGAGCCTAAAGAGGGGCCCTGGGCCTGCCAGAGGTTGCAAAACCAGTTCCCTTGGGGCCATAGTTGGGGCTCCCCCGCCACCTCCTGTGGCCTCATCCTGGGGCCATAAGTGTGGACTGGGCTGGCATGTACACCACCGGTCACTCCTCCAGGGCTTGGCAAGGAAGCCAGCCAGCTGCCAGGTGGCCACCCCTGTGGCTGGAGGGCAGCTGGTGCCTGCAGGTGCTGCCCCCTGGGCAGAGCCAGAACCATGCCATCGCAGCACCACGGCCTGCCATAGGGCTCCAGGGACACCCTGGCACTCCAAGTGTCTCGCTCACCCTGTGTGGACCAGGGAGCCTCTGGACCCTGCCTCTCTTCCTCTGCTGGCTTGGACAAGGCAACTGGGCAGCAGCCAGAGGCTGGACAGATGACCCTTAAGTGGAGGTACCTACCGAGGCCACAAAGAGGTCCCCAATCTTCTCCGTGGCGTCCCACTCGGCCACGCGGGAGGACAGGGCGATCTGGAACATGGAGTGGCAGTGCAGGATCTCCTTCACCCGGAAGAACACCAGCTGGCACTTGCGCACGCTGAGCGCCTTGGGCTCCATCTCCATCAGGGGGTTGCGGTAATCCTGTGGGGCGGGATGTGGTGAGACCAGGGGACCGGCCGGCCCCTCCCCACCTGCCTTCAGGGCAACCCACGCAAGGCCCAGAGAGCTGGGCAGGACCCCGTGGGCCTTCCTGCTGTGGGGAAAGGCACCCCTCACTCCTCACATCTTTCCAGAACTCTCCTTGAATGGGACACTCCTGGCATCTCTTTACCTACCCATGACCCCCCATGACTTCCCTGTTAACCTGGACTGGAAACAAGAGAGGGGGCACCCAGCAGAGGCAGCTTGGAGGCCGAGGCTGGCTGGCTGCGGAAGCTCAGAGCCACGTGGCGGGCTGAGCGGGAAGGTTCCCGCCAGCCCCCTGAGCTTTTGGACCCAGCGACTTGCTCTCTGACCCCTCCACAGGAGCAGAGAGGTTTTCCTCTCTTCCCATCTGACACCTGGGCTCCCTTGTGTAGGTCCACACTCAGTCCCACCCTGACCGTTCCCTCCCCTGGTGGCCGGGCTCCAACATCCCAGAGTCACAGTCTCAGGGGCTCCAACCACAGCCCAGGGTGGCATGCCTGGGTCACACCACACAAGCATCTGCTGAGCAACCCCTGGGCCTCCACCCACCCTGCCTAGGGACACCCAGTGCCCTAGGGACACCCAGTGCCCCCGGCACACCTGGAGGGGTGAGGAAGACACACTCCCTTCCAGGCAGGAAAGAGACCCCACACCTCAACTCTCCCATTTCAAGGACTTCTAAGTTCATTTCAGGGGCTGGGATTTAGCTCAGTGGGTAGAGCGCCGCTCTGCAATCTCTGAGGTCCCAAGTTCCATTCCCAGCACCAAAAAAAAAAATAGGGGAGAAGGACGTGGCAACCCACCCACTCCTGAGGCAATCCCGAAACAATCAGCCATTGAAAACCCTATAAGGGTCTCTATGAATCAGACACGACTCGACAGCACCTAACAACAACAACAACAACAACAACAACAACAAGTTCACTTCAGAAACCAGCCACTCCGGAAAACACTGAGGCCTCAGAAACTCTTGGGGTCTGCCACTCGGAGGTCTCGCTGCCTCCCATCACCAGGGCTGGCTTTTTTGGCCCCTTCCCCCTGAAACTGCCATAGTCACAAAATGCTCCTTGTGAAGTGTCCCTCGGAGACCCTCCCTGCCTCGCCCCAGAGCCCCGGAGCTGTACCTGGAGTATCCGCTTCAGCGAGTCCACGTAGCTGCCTTCGCTCTGCACGATGGAGCCGAGGATGTGCCTCCGGATCACCTGCTCGGGCGAGAGCATGGTCAGGGCAGGGGTCAGCCGATGCACAGAGCCAGCACTGCCCTGGGGGCAGGCAGGGGAGCGAGCCCCTGCCAGGCTCCGCTTGCACACACTCCAGCCACACGGGAGACAAATCTCCCAGAGACTTCCTTCACGCACTGCAGCGCAAGCCCAGCTCCCGCCTCAGGCTACAGGTAACGTCCTTGGGCCACCCCTCCGCCACAAGACAGTCCTCGGGGCACCCTCCTCCAGGGCTCACCGCCCCAGTCCCTATCCTTTCCCGCTCACCTTCCGTGTCTCCCCTCAGCCTGCACGAGCCCCCCAGAAGCTTGGCCCACAGAAGGGACCGCGCCCCTCAGGTGCACCGGGTCAGACACGGTGTGACTGATACCCCATTGCCCTGGGCATGGCAGATTGATGGGTCTAATCTGCACCTGTTGCACACTGGAATCAGGTGGGGTTTTGTAAAGCATACTGCCACCTGGCTGCCGCCCCAAAGTTGTGATGCCTTTGGTGCAGGTGTGACCTGGGTGTCAGCCTCTAAGATCTTCCCAGGTGCCCACTGCACAGCAAAGCTGGGGTAGCACTGACAAGTGTGGTGTGTGAGAGGCACCCGGGGGAGCGAGCCTGTCTACCTGGATCCAGGGCTGGGAGGGGGACCCCCCCATGGCTCTGCTGAGAGCACCAGCCCAGGAGGCTCCCCTGGCGCCCAGCTCTGCTCCCCCTGCCCTGCTCTCCCACCCCTCGCCTACACCAGCACATCTGTTCCTCTCTTCCCAGTGCCCCTCCTGAGGCCCCCAGCAGATAGGCAAGGCCCCTGTCCTGCAAGCTGGCCCCTGTCCTGCAAGCTGGCCCCTGGTGGACGCGGTGTCAGCAACCCCCAGGAGTCCAGCACGCCCCCAGCACAGCTCTGAGCCACAGCACCGGGACTCTGCAGAACTGTGGTGAGGGCTGCCCAGTGCACCCTAGGACAGTCAGCAGCCTCGCTGGCCTCTACCCACCAGAGTCCCGCCAACCCAACTCTCTCTCTGCATGTTGCCAAGTATCCCTTAGGGAGCAAAAATCCTGCTGGGTGGAGAGCTGCTTCCCTGGAGTAACGAATACCTGATCCAGGAAACGCAAAGGGCTGCCGAGGAGACGCTGCCCACGCGTGGAGGAGGCAGCGCGGACTGGAGGCAGGAAACCTAGGGTCAGCCTGGCCCTCTGGCAGCAATGGTGTGCCACACTGTGCCAGTGGGGGGGGGGGGGTCCATCTCAAACGCCACTCAGAGATGAGGCAGGTGACGCCGGGAAAGGAAGCATACTGCCGGCCATCGGCGGCCCTGAGTGGCCCTCAGGCATCTGAGAAGGGCCCCGCTGCTCCTCCACCCCAGCCACAAGCTGCCCCAGGACCCCAGGCCAGGGCGGCTCTGTCCTCCTCCTGCTTCTCAAACAAGGCCCCACCGCAGGATTTCCTGCCCACCATAAGGTGGCAGATCCCTCCACTGAGCTTGCCGCCCAGCACGGCTGGCTCAGCATCCTCACGACCAGAGGGCAGCAGGGCTCCCGCACCATCTCACGGCTCTCAAAACCAGGATCGGAACAGGAAAATCACGGCTAGCCGGGGGAAAATCGTGGCTAGCCAGGGCCCCCGAGCACAGCTGCCCGATCTCAGTGTGATGCTCTGGGAGGAGGAAGACATCACTGGCTGACCCACAGCTCCCAGCAGGAGCCCAGGACAACAGGTGCAGAGAGGGTGGGGGCTGGCCACAAATCAGCAAGAATTCCACATGCTGGGACCTCGCCGTCCCCCAGGCCGACGACGTGGAACCCATGGGGTCCAATGCTCTGCCGGGAGCCTCCCGTTGTTACTTCCTCTTCACGATCCAGGCTAGTGCGGCCCCAGACAGCAGGCCAGGCCCCGCCCCACCCCCCACCCCCCACCCCACAGACCTGCTGAGGGCTCAGGCCGTCGGGCATGGGGCCCAGCTCTGGGGCTGGGGGTTTGATGTCCGTCACGCTGACCTCCAGGAGCCCCATGTCCTCCTCTTCCGAGTCACCTGCAAAGTCAAATGGGCCGGTAACACAGCGAAGGGAGCGACAGCATGGTGTCCCTGCTCAGGGCCCAGGAGCAGAGCAGCTGAGGTTCACTTGGGGGTGGGCAGGAGGAACACTGGAGGCCAGGTGGGTTGGTGCCAACTCCCTGGCTCCCCCGGGGGGTGCTCACTCCTGCACCCCAAGGCCTAGAGGGAGCCATTAGCGCATAAGAGCCAGGGAGGGAACGGAGGGAGCAGAGGGGCGTGAGTGACGGGTGGGGACAGAAAGCAGCACCCGCAGGTCTGCATCTCAGGACGAGCTGTGTCAGAAGCCCCTGGCCCTGTCAGATCCACCAGCTGTGGCCAGCACAGGCCGGCCGCTCATGTCCCCAACTGCTGGGCACTAAAAATAGTTTTCTTCTGGACGGCTAAAAGAGGGAAGAAAATAAGCCCGAGTAGAACCGGGCAGTTGGGCTTTGTCCCTTCATATAAAAAAAATCGGAGAGCCAGAAGAGATACTGGACCTGGCAGGGAATCTGGGGACTGGGGAGGGTGGGTCTCAGACCCAGATGCAAGGAATAGAGGCCCAGGCCATGGAGGAAAAAGGGAGGCCAGGCAGCGGGCAGCACGGCCAGCCCACGAGGGGCCCGGCCCCCGATGAGAGGGGCTCAGGCTCTGGGAAGTGGGACCCCAGGCGCTATGGGCTCTGATCCCTGGCAGCAGGAAGCAGATGCTGGGGGGGGGGGAAGCCAGAGAGAGAAATGGCAGTGACCCCAGGGCCTGAGGGAGCAGGGGCACCCAGGTGGGCCCTACCTGAGCAGGACACTGAGGAGGACGAGGAGGAGGGACAGCGGACCATGGCGTGGGGGTGGGGGTGGCGAAGGCCCTCCTGCCTGGCCCACATGATGCCCCGGGCATCCCTGCGCGCCCACCCCGGCCGCCGGCTCCGTGGCTTCCTCTTCCCCCACGCACTGCTGGCTAACATTCTTGGCCTGTGATCCGAGCCCGGCCCGGCTATTAATAACGCCTCTGGTGGGAGGGTCACTTTAGGAAAGGCTCTGGGTTAGTAGGCGGGGTGGGGAGGCGCTGCGGGTGTCCCAGAAACAGGCCCCAGCCACCCAGCCTGTCCACTCCCATATGGTGGCCGGTGCTCCCCACAGGTGGAGAAGGTATGAACCCTGAGCACCGGCTGTGCCCACTGCGCTCAGCACTGGGCTAGGCGCACGGGGTAGGCGGTTCACCTCGCTTGTCAGATGAGGAACCTGCCACCCCTAGAGGGGAAAAGCTGGGCAAGGTCCCAGTAGGAGGCCACCGGGCCTGAATGTGACCCAGGAGTCAGCATGACACCATCCTGGCACCAAACATGTCCCCTTAGGGCTGAATGCTACTGAGATGAGGAACCTGCCACACAGGGCTCTTTCCAAGAACTAGTTGGTCACCATGGCCTGGAAGATGAAGGCCATCATTAGCCCCATAGTGCAGATGAGGAAACTGAGGCACAGAGAAGTTAAAATGCAGAACTTTCCAAGACAGCGAGGGCCCTCCAAGTTCTCCCAGGCTCGGAGCTTGTTTCTTCCACTGCACCATGCCATGTCTGAGGCTGGGCAGCAGGTACCACCCCCAATGAGGCCTCCTCCCCCCACAAGCACTGGCACCCTGAACATTTCCCAGATGTCACCGGCCATCAGCCCACCGCCCCGGCACTGCTTGCCTCCTTGTCCGTGAGCCGCGTGAGGCAGAGATTGGGTCTTGCTCGGCCCTGTGTCCCACCACGCCTGGGCACCTTCCACAGGTCCCGGCCTGGCCATTATCTTGGACAGGGAACTAGTGACCCAGGGCAAGGGGCCTCAGGGGAACAGGGGTAGCTGTGGGGACTGAGTGGGGCAGGGAGAAAGGCCAAGCGGGTGGGTAGGCAGGGCGCACATGAGCTGGCCAAGGAGCCTCAGCCCCCAGCCAAGCAGCAGGTCCTGGGGTGGGCACGGGGCTCGCAGCCTCCTCAGTACCTGCAGGAAGTTTAACTATGCAGCAAGACCAGGCACAGCCATATGACACCACAGCACCCTCACGGGACCCTTTCCGCCTGTGCCACTTCCCCACCCAGCCCTCCAGCTGCTCACCAGAAGGCTTTCTGCTGTCCCTCCACCCTGTTCCTCTGGCTCCACTTCCCTCCCAGAGACGCCTGCCTACCTGGTATCATTGCCCATTGCCCTGACGAGAACCCCAGTTCTGCCATGTAGGGCTCTCAGCTCTGTCCACAGCCAAGGCTCAGGACTTTATGACAGCACCCAGCACACAGTGCCGCTTTCAAAAACTTGTTGAATAGCCAGGTGCAATGGCACACGCCTGTAATCCCAGCAGCTCGGGAGGCAGAGGCAGGAGGATCACAAGTTCAAGACCAGAGGCAGTCTGTGTAACTTAGCAAGACCCTGTCTCAAAAAGTAAAAAAAAAAAAGGGCTAGGGGTGCAGCTCAGTGGTCCAGCACTTGCAGAGCATGCAGGTGCGAGGCCCTGGGTTCAACCCCCAGTACCACAAAAAAAAAAAAAAAAAAAAGAAAAGAAAAGAAAAAAAAACTTGTTGAATGAGTTGATTAAATCTGATCATGGGGCACTTGGGCCTCAAAGTCTAAGGACCCACCAGTGTCTTTAAGGCCAAGGTCAAATGCCCAACAAGGCCTCTCCAGCCCTGCTGACCTGGCCCTGCCCTCTCACCCTCCTCTCACTCCAGCCAGACAAGGCCTCCTCTACCCCTTCCATGCCGTGTGACCTCAGACAAGCCCCTGACCCCTCTGTGCCTTTTCCCTCATCTGTACCAGGAAACCTAATGGTCCTCTGCTCTTTGTCATGTGTTTGTAAAGATTAAGTGAGGTGGAGTTGAGCTCTCAGGAGAGCACCTGGCCCATGACAAATACTTGATAAAGGCTGACCATGATGAAAATCATTTCTTGAACATCTCAACACCTTCCCACCTCCGGGCCTTTGCACATGCTCCATCCTTTTCCTGGAGTGCTGTTTCCCTCTGCCTGATGGCATGGTTTTCCTTCTGCCTCACCTTTCACCCCTTCCTATGCTCATTTCCTCCACACATCCCCATGGACCCCAGCAGACCACTTGTCACTCTGTACTGTCATTTCTCATTTACCTATCTGTCTCCCCTACCAGGAGCCCTGAGCGGAAATGCTGATCAATTCATGCAGTGGCCCACATGAGGCATGCTGCATGGTGCCCAGTAGGTGTTCAATGGATACTGGCTGGTTGGAGAGGTGAGTGGAGGGATAAAGGGATGAACAGGTACACTGCAGGTGAGGCCCAGAGAGCCAGGACGCCAAGGCAGCTGTGACCAGGTGCAAGGGCAGGACACAGAAGAGAAGGCCCTACTGCTCCCAGGAGAGACCAGCTCACGTGCCAGAGAAGCACGAAGCAAGCTGGGGCCCTCCCGGACATTTGGGGTTCACCCCCCAACCCCCACTGACACCCGGTCTGACACCCCAACACTGATCAGACAATCCAGGAGCACGCCCAGCGTGACCTCAGCGGGTGGCAAAGACAGACATGGCCCCCTCTAGCAAGAGCTGAGCCCCTGCCCAGCCCAGGCCAGGCGGCCTCACCATGGACATCTTTCCTGTGCAGAAAGGAGACTTTGCGCATGACAGCCATCCGTGTCTTCTCCAGCCCGTCCTTGGTCCCGCTCTTGGCGGCCTTCATGAGCTGGGTCATCTGGGCAAAGGCAGAGAGGCTCGTCAGAGAGGCTGAGGGAGGCCGGGGACACCTGCCTCCAAGGGACCTCAGTCCAAGGTGCAGATGTCAGAGCCGCCCAGCCCATTCCCACCCAGGTCTGTGAGCAGCGGAGGCCGGGGGCCGTGGTGGGGTGAGCAGGTGTGTTCATGCCCCAGGAGTCTCCCTGTGGGCGGGGGGAGTCCTAACCCCACTCTTCTTCCCAGGATAAATGTCTTGAACCGGTGTCGAGTCAAGGCCACGGTGGAATGGGGAAAGGGCTGGAGTCCTAGGCCTGAGTTCAAATCCCAGCTCTGCCACTCCTGGGCCAGTGGACAAGTCCCTTCACTTCACGGAGCCTCAGTTTCCCCAGGCGAAAAAGAGCTAACAGCCCAACACGCCCTCACCAGGTCCGCCAGGATGGGGAGGGCCAGGCCTGGGAAGGCACGCTGAGGGCTGACCTGCCTCGGTGACATAGCGATCGTTTCAGGGGCCACTAAGAGGAGCCACGTGCCACCTCACCCATCTGCTGAGCCCAGGTGAGGAGCCCCGCCCCCTGCCCCCAGTGGCTGCTTCCTTTCTGAGTCGCATCCCAGGAGAGGGGAGAGGCTGAGGCTGCAGAGCGCAGGGTGCCACTTCCTTGGTGGCACCAGCATAGCAAGCCAAGCAGAATGTGCGGTGAGAGGAGAGCTGCATGCCCGCGAGGGAGTGGCAGGTGCCCAGGCCCGAGAGGAGAGCTGCCGTCCCCTAGTCATTCCCTGGTCCCCTCATCCCTCACCCCCCACCTCCAGCCCTGCCTGGCACCTTCTCCCACACACATCCAGCCCTAGCCACTAGAATGTTCTACAAGGGTGGCGATGCTCTGGGCCTGTGACGTCCAACACAGGGGCCACCTGTGGCTACTGAGCACTGGCAATGTGCAGTTGTGACTGAGGCCTCGAGTTCCCAAGGATGTGCCATCTCAATCAATTCCAGTGGCAAGAGCCACACAGCTGTCAGGATGGTGAGCACAGTTCCAGGAAACCCCGCCCCCCCTTTCCCCAGACTCTGCTGAAAGTGAGGGCGCTGATCTGGGGGTGAGGCCTCCCTGGCCTCCTGTGGCCTCACTGTCACTCCCAACAGCCCCTTGGTCCCCAGCTGAAGGGCCGTGCACTTCATGGGGATCTGGCTGAGTAAGGCTTTGCCAGAGAACCCTGGGGCTGCAGCTGCAGAGGCCACTCGGGGCGGCTGCTTTTCAGGAAAGGGGCCAGCTTCTGGAAACGACCCACTCGGGGAAAGGGAAGTGAGTCCCCAGCCCCCACCCCCACCCCCACATCTACAACTTGCCGTTCTGGGCTTCCTAGCGCCCTTGAGAATCTAATGAAGGGACCGACATCAGCCCCGGAAACTCCACACAGACACTCATCTCCATCTGGGGCACATCCTCTTCTGGGGAGTCACACCCCCAGATTGAGCCTAGCTCCTGGCAGAAAGTCACCAATGGCTTTCTATGTACCCCTCAACGTGGTCTTAGGGGATCCTCTGAGGCCCTTCATTTGGCCTTTCCCTGAGCACAAAAGAGCAGCAGCTGGCCGGGCGCAGTGGCGCACGCCTGTAATCCCAGCGGTTTGGGAGGTGGAGGCGGGAGGATCACAAGTTCGAGACCAGAGGCAGTCTGTGTAACTTAGCGAGACCCTGTCTCAAAAAGTAAAAAAATGGACTGAGGGTGCAGCTCAGCAGTCCAGCACTTGCAGAGCATGCAGGCGCGAGGCCCTGGGTTCAACCCCCAGTACCACAAAAAAAAAAAAAAAGAACAGCAGCTGAGCGCCCAGCAGGGTCCCCAAGGCAGAGGGCAGGTGCGCCAGCTCTGGGTGCCACCCTGCTCAGGTCTGCCCTCTGCTGCTCAGGTCTGCCCTCTGCTGGCTCCTCTCTGAGCCTCTTTGAGCCTTGCTCCCTTACAGGTTAAAGTGGCAAAATCCCTCCCAGCTGTGGCCTCCAGGGCGCATGGGACAGTGTCCCTCCCCGTCCTTCTCCAGGGCTATAAGAGGGACAGCATTCAGGCCCTGGCCTACCTGGGCTGGAGCCCAGCTCTGCTGCCAAAATCCCATGGGACCCTTAGTGCTACAGTTGCTTGGCACTAAATGATGGCGAAAGATAGCTGTCCCAGGGGCGCTGCAGGAACAAGATGGTCATGGGACAATAACAGTGGCCACTACTCCCTGGGCTCTTAGAGCCAGGCACAGCCCTGGGCACCTTGCAATCCTGATCACCCAGTCCTCACAGCCGCCCTGGGGCCACCACTGTTAGCATTCCTCTTTCACAGGCAAGAAAACCGAGGCTCAGAGAGGCCAAGGGGCCTGTCCAAGGTCACACATCAAGGAAGTGGGGAGACTCGGATTCATACCCAGGTCCGCCGGCCTCCGCAGCCAGCGCTTGTCCTATCACACAGCAAGGGCTCAACTAAGGGCAGCTGCTGCTGTGGCCACCACCATTATCCAGAAGCCTGGGTCCTATCTGCCATTCTGGGCTTCCCCCTTGAGAATTTAATGAAGGGACGGACATCAACCCCAGAAACTCCACACAGACGCTCATCTCCTCCTGGCGCCCTATCTGACAAGTTGCTATGTCTCCCACAGACAGAGATTTCTCCCCATCCTGGTTCTCACCGCACAGCAAGAAGGGGCAGGAACAGCCAGCGTGGCGGACACGCGCACTTTTCACAGTGCAGCGCAAGTGTACTCACCATGGCCGCTAAAGACACAGATTCCTGGGCCTTCCCCAGACGGGCAGAATCAGCACCCCAGGGGCGGAGCTCTGGAATCTGCACCTTGTCGTTTGGTTGGGGGGGTTGTTTTGTTTTGTTTTGAGGCATCCCAGGCTGGCCTCAAAGTGGCAACCCTCCTGCCTCTGCCTCCTTCCGAAGTGCTAGGATTACAGCTGCGCACAACACACCCGCCTAGGAAGCTACATTTTTACCAGAAGCCCCCAGGGGACACTGAGGACCCTGAAGCTTGAAATCCCACTTGAAGTTTTCAGTAGCATGTGAGGGGAAGGTCCAGGCAAGAGCAAGGACATGGAAGGGACAGCCGGCTCCAGGTCTTGCCCCACTGCAGCGCAAAGGCGAGGTGCAGCCAGGGTCCAGGTCTCAGGGCTCCGCCCACCCTCCGTGGCCCGGGGAGGGACAGACAGACGGTACCTTACAATCGCACTTGTGCTTCAGCTCCTGCATGTCTCTCCCCCCAACTCTCAATGCCAAGATGTCTCTCTTTGTCCTGGCGTATCTCTCCTTTAGCCTAGTCAGGTCTGGAGAAAGCTGCAGCCCCCAAGAGGCCAGGCAGAAGGAGAAGCAGGTGAGAGGCGCAGGCGGGAAGGGGCGGAGACAAAACACAGACAAGACGGGAAGAGGAGACTCAGGTCAAGTGGTGGACGGACAATCGGAACAATCGGAAAAGGTGGGGTGTGGTGTCCCCAGGTCCCAGCAGCTGCTGGGTCCAGAGCAGCTGGAATCTGCACCAGTAGCATCCAGGCCACCATGCCGGGCAGCAGCGGCCGGGTCTCTACTGAAGAGAACCCCAGCCACTAGGGACCAGAGCACGGAGGGAGAGCGGAATGATGCTCTGAGGTTAAGATAGGGACCATGTCTTCTCCCATTCCCGGGCCCAGCACAGGGCTTGTGATGTTAAGAGATTCTCAGTGAGCTTGAGATGGAAGCCTGGCAGCAGATGGACAGGAGGAAGCAGGGCGGATGAGTGGATGGGTAGGCAAACGCCCAGAGATGGATGAATGGGTAGAGAATGGTTGGATAGACCGGTGGATGACACGCAGACCCAGGATGGAGAGATGCACGGACGAACAGGCACTGGATGAAGGATAGGAAGGATGGGTTTGGTTGGGCGACTGTACAGTGGGCAAATGGATGGGTGGACAGAGGAAGAGACGGTCGGATAAGGGAGGAAAGGGCGAATGGAGAGGGCAATGGGCATCCAGAGGCTGTGTCTCGCTGGTAGATGTTACACTGGCTCTCCGGGGTGGGGACCAGCCTCGCTCTGTAGCATTCCCATGCGGTGAATACTCCCACCTAGACCAATTCCAAGCGACCAAAGTGACATCAGTGATGGTGGATGTGTGAAGAAATGCAGACGGCTGGTTCTTGAGTTCTTGTGAGCTACACAAGCTGATTCGTGCACACCCTGGAGGAAGGGGTGAGCGCATGGAGAGGGATGAAGGAAGGGAGAGTGAACAGAAGGAGGGAGGGAGGGAGAGCCGGGCTGGCGGGTGAGCGGGTGACTGGCTCACAGACTATCTGGAGGACGAATGCACAGAAGAGAGCAATGTTCAAACGCATGACCTGGGAGAGCACCAGGGAGAGGTGGCAAAGTGCACGGAAGACAGAGAGAGGGGTGACTTGTGGAGAAGCAGACAGGTAGGAGGAGCAAGCGTTTGAGCGCAGAGGCAGGTGGGGCTCCCACTTGAGCTGGAAAAGTCTCTCCCCCGGAGGTGCGGCTTCCTCCCTGCCACAGTGGCCATA
Source organism: Pedetes capensis (assembly GCA_007922755.1). Taxonomy (NCBI): domain Eukaryota; kingdom Metazoa; phylum Chordata; class Mammalia; order Rodentia; family Pedetidae; genus Pedetes; species Pedetes capensis. The sequence goes on from VMDO01010825.1 coordinate 45,991, forward strand.
GACACAGTGACTTCACAGGGTCACAGGGAAAATCAAAGGGATGCTACAGCCGGAGCCCAAAGCTTAGCAAGCACTCAAAACACAGACCCCACTGTTACTTCATCTGCTCAGTTACGGGCGCTCAGTGTGTGTCAAGTGGATGGAAAGTGGAATAGATGGATGAGTCAATAGGTGGAGGATGGATGGATGGATGGATGGATGGACAGACACACTTACAGATGATGTCCTTTCACCCATACATGATGTTGAGTTCTGGCCCTACCATTGGCTGGCTCTCTCGCTCTGACCTCAGCGTGCAACCTCTGGGAATTCAGTCCCCAGAGGTTTTCTGATGAACAGAGTGACAATCTCACTGTTCATAACACGGTCCGTTCTAGGGCAGTTGTTGTTGTTAGGTGCCATCGAGTCAGTGTCCGACCCATAGCAACCCTACGTACAACAGGGGAAACACTATTGTCAGTGTTTCTCTGCTATTCATAGGGTTTTCAATGGCAGATTGATTTTTGGGAGGGGGGTGCGGGGTTCTTCTCCCAAGCCTACAGCACCTGGTGTTCCCAGGCGGTCTCCCATCCAGGTACTAACCAGGCCTGACCCTGCTTAGCTTCCAAGATCTGATGGGATCAGAAGCCATAGTGCTATGGCTGCAGGTACTCTAGGGCAGTAGGAGGTTCAAATGAACCAGCTCTGTGATCTGTATCCTGCTGGGCCTGCGGTCCCTGGTCTTATGCAAAGAAGGATGCTGGAGAGGATGGGGAGAGAAGGACCAGACTCGAGAGACACTGGGCAGTTGGGAGTCTTTCCTGAGCCCTGTCCATCTACAAATAAGCTCCACACAATAAAGCCACAGAGTCCCTGGCCTCTGGGTGCCCTTCACCTCTGGGGGTCAGAATGACTAGGAAATGGGAGGGTCACAGGCCACTTGCCAAGATGGTCAGAGGAGAGCAGAGGCGTGAGCGAGGCTGAGGCCAGGGTGGGCGTTTCCGTAATGAGTCTGCCAGTCCTACCCAGGCCCCCCAGCAGGGTCGCAGTGACCTTGGTTAGGAAGCGGCCACAGGCAGAGAAGAGAGGGGCTCACTGGGAACACCTGGCCACAATCTCCACATGACAGCAGTAGCCACCCACGGGATCACTCATGGACCAACAGGACACCTGGGTCAGGGGCTTTTAAGAAGGTCCCTCTCAGGGCTGGACATGGTGTCGCACACCTGTAATCCCAGTGGCTCAGGAGGCAGAGGCAGGAGGATCGCAAGTTCGAGACCAGAGGCAGTCTGCATAACTTAGGGAGACCCTGTCTCAAAAAGTAAAAAAATGAGCTGAGGTGCAGCTCAGTGGTCCAGCACTTGGAGAGCATGCAGGTGCGAGGCCCTGGGTTCAACCCCCAGTACAGAAAAAAAAAAAAAAAAAAAAGTCCCTCTCTAGACCCTTCAGTCATTTTCTGGGGGGAGTCCACCCACCTAGGGCTGGTCTCTCTGGACATCTGAAGGGGCTCCATTAGCTCTCTTGCAGCTGGGCAGGGTGCCAGGGCCACAGGCAGACTCCAAGAACAGGGCAAGACCCTGCCCCAGAGGCCTGCCGCCCGGTGTCCACAGCACCCACAGCATCCAGCCAAGCAGCAGTGGCCCTGAAACATGCAGCTGCCCCAGCGCCAGGCAGTGCCAGGTGCCCCTGAACAGCCCAGGAGCGAAAGCCCCCCCCGGGGCCGAGGGGGCACCCAAGGAAAAGCCCCCCATGCCCTCCCGTCTCCCCGGGAGCCTGTGGCCAAGCAGCAGGTAAGAAGTTCCCGGAGCTGGGCCACACGACTTAATAGGCTAAGCAGGCGCTGCAGGCAGCCCCTAGATGCCACCCAGAGCCAGTCCAAGGGAGGTGCAGCCGGCACGCCTCAGTGCTCTGGGGGTCCCTCATGCTCCCTGGGGGGACCAAGGGCAGGTTAAAAGGCAGCTCTCCAGGCCCCACCCCAACTCTGAGCCCCGGTCCCTGGGAATGAGGCTTTGGCATCTGATTTCAACCCGCTCCCCACAAGCCTCTGAAGCCCACGCAGGTCGGAGGGCAGGGCTGGGAGCCTGGCTCTGGCACCTCTGCCCCTCTTTCCTTCTTTTTTTTTTTTTTTTTTTTTTTTTGGTGGTACTGAGGGTTGGACTCAGGGCCTCACACCTGCATGCTCTGCAAGCGCTGGACCACTGAGCTGAGCCCCCAGTCCATTTTTTACTGTTTTGAGACAGGCTCTCGCTAAGTTACACCAACTGCCTCTGGTCTCAAACTTGCGATCCTCCTGCCTCTGCCTCCAGAGCCACTGGGATTACAGGCGTGTGCAACTGCGCCTGGCGCTCCATCTTTCCTTCTGACAGATGCCTACAGTTCCTTCCCAGTCCCCAGCAGGAAGGCAGGGCCTGTGGAGTGGCCCAGGCAGCCGAGGAGGGACCACCAGAGGCTGAGAATCAGGCCTAGGGCTCAAGAGTCCTCCAGTCCCACCCAGAGTAGAGCTGAGACACAGGAGTCCTGCCTGGTAGGGACAAGGACCCAGGGAGCCCGGGGGCTTCATAACCAAAGCACCCCTTTCCCAAGGCAGCGCGTGCAGCCCCTTCCAAAAATAGGAAGCAGACTCGAAACGGCCTGGGCTTTGGCCAGAGCTCTCCCGCCCAGCACACCTCAGCCACATCCTCTGGCCTTGAAGCCCAACCCCAACTCTCCGGGCTCCAAAGATTTTGTTTGTTTGTTTGTCTTGTTTTTGCAACACCGGGGGTACTGAACCCAGGGCCTGTACACACTTTGCAAGTGCTCTACCACTGAGCTGCGCCCCCAGCCCCTTTTTTGCTTTTTCTCTTAAGACAGGGTCTTGCTAAGTCACACAGGCTGCCTCTGGCCTCGAACCTGTGATCCTCCTGCCTCGACCTCCCAAGTTGCTAGGATTAGAGGTGTGTCCCACGGCACTGGGCCTTGTTCTCATTTTTGACAAACTGCCTCACATTCAGGATCTCCTCCTAGGCCATAAAGGTCTGCTGAGCCTGGCCTGGGTCTTCATTGGTCCCACGTGTCCCACCCCCACCTGAGATATAGCCGCAGCACACTGCAGAGTCCTAAACACCCCACTTCACAGCCAGCAAGACACGAAGGCTGTTTTTCACAGCCCAGCCCTGGAGGCCTGTCTCTTAGAAACTGGGGGTTCAGAGAGACACATAGCCCCCAGGCTTGCTCAGGACTTGGGGAGCCCATCCTCAGCTGAGGGAAGGCTGCCTGGAGACTTGTAGATGTGAGTGTGGCTCTGGCCAGCAAATCTCTCCCGGGAGGACCTCCAAACTCAGGAATGGCAGGAAGCACCCCGGGAGTCTATAGGTGAAGCTGGAACTGCCCCTAATCCCTGCCTGGCCTGGGCCCTGTCTCACCCCTGCCCTGCCTGCATGGGACCAACCCACAGGCAGACCCTTCCTGCTTGTCTTTTGTCATTTTAAAAGGCACTGGAGAGGGACTGGGCGCCCTCTGCTCCGACAGGGCTATAAGAAGCTGCTCCCGTTAAGTTGCAAACCTCAGCATGGACAGGTGGCTGCCTTCTGATGGCTTCCACAGGACAATATGGGAGGAGCTAGGACATCATAGAAGAGGGACCAGCTGACGTGTCCTCGGCTCCAGTGGCTCCTCCACCAGACAGGCAGGAGGCGCCTGGTCCGGGCAGAGAGAGCACAGCAGCCAACACGGGCTGCCGCTTTGCAAAGCCTTGGAGAGGGGCCTTCAGGCAGCTGTGATGCAGCCCCTGGTCGCTCCCCAGTGCAGAGGGCACTGTGTGGGCTGAGAACAGGTCTGAGGATGAGTCCTGTAGGACAGGGAGACCTGAGTCCCATAGGACAGGGAGACCAAGCTGCAGAGGTCTGAGGACGCATTCCATAGGACAGGGAGACCAAGCTGACCAGTCCAAGAGCCAGCATCATGGGCAACTGACTCAGTCTGCACAGGAATGCGGCGGGGCAGCACCTGTGCTAACTCCGCCCACCACAGTCTGAGGCTCCTCCCAGCCCAGCACAAGTCCCCAGGGTCACTTTCTGTTTTGGGATGCCCTGGGCCTTGCGTTCCTCTCTCACTGCACATGGCTGGAAACCGCAGGTGCCCAGATGTGGGTCTCGGGCTGGCCTCACCGTCCACTTACCCCTCCCCAAAGGGGTCTCGGGGCTCACCTTGGGCTGGAAGGACCCCCGGTGCTTGGTGGGCTCTGCCTCGGGCTGGACCTCCTCCCCCGAGTCCTCGCTGTAGCTCTCGAACTCGCTGGAGCTCCAGCCTAGGTCCTCCGCCTCCCGCGGCGTCCCCTCGCGGCACACATCCTCGTACGGCAGGTTCCTCTCCGCCCCTGCCAGCCAGGACAGTCGGTTGAGCCAGAGGCCGGCACTGAGCCTGCCAGACCGGGAGCCTCCGGCCCAAGTTCTGAGGCCAGGGACAGGGTGGGCGAGCAGGGCTCTGGGCCTGGGGCTCGGTTCTGCTTCCAGAACCATAAAACGGAGGTGATACCAATATGTCCCCTGCTCTGCAGGGTAAGCCATAGCCTTGTGGCATCTGATCCCATCAGATCTTGGAAGCTAAGCAGGGTCGGGCCTGGTTAGTACCTGGATGGGAGACTGCTTGGGAACACCAGAAGGTGTAGGCTTGGGAGAAGGACCTGGTAACCCCCTCCCGAAAATCAATCTGCCATTGAAAACCCTAGGAACAGCAAAGAAGCGCTGACAATAGTATTTCCCCTGTTGTACAGAGGGTTGCTATGAGTCGGATACCTACTCGACGGCACCTAACAACAACAACAATCTGCAGGGTAAGGAGGGTATGAGAAGACAAGAAAACACAGGAAATACACCAGACTCCTTCCCCTTGACACCTGTGTCGCTTCTCTGTGACCCAGGCTCCCTCTGGGCCTCCCTGGCATTCTTAGCAGAAAAGAGGAAACCTCAGAGTCAAGTCCAGACTCAGGTCCTTGGCCACCTCCAGACGGAGATTGCTGGGGCATCAGTGACACGGCCCAGGAAGGGGCTGGCCCTCCACCATGCCCCACCTTGCCACAGGATCCCTCATCACAAATCAGAGTTCTCCTAAGGCCCAAGAGAGTCCAGTAGGGGGCGCACCTGGCCCAGAATCCAGGAGCAGCCCCTTTCTTCCAAAGCCCCACGGGAAATGCCTTGGTCTAAGAACCGGGGGCAAACAGCTGAGAATCCCCAGTCCAAAGGGACACAGCCCACAAGGACACTCTTGGAGCCTCGATCAAGATAGGAGTGAGATGTTGCTTTAAGGTGAAGTAGGACAGCCACAGTGTCAAGTTCGGAGGACGATGTCCCAGCCCTGGCCCCATCACAGGGACCTTGGGCAAGCACAGTGGCGCCCTGAGCTTCATTTCCCCCTGCTCCATGGAGAAGAGCCTCGGGCCCCACGCACAGCCTGAGGATGAAATGCTTCTGTCAACACAGGAGAAATGTGGCACTGAGGAAGTGCTCAGAAACCGCTGCTAAAGAGCAGGGCCTTTGGCCAGCAGAGACCCCCATGCGAGGACGGGATGAGGAGAAGCTGGGGGCTGAGAAAATAAGATTGGCGTGAGAAGCTCTCAGCAAATAGCCTGGCCCTAGGCGAGGACCTGGCAAAAACAGCTGATGGCACGTGGTGACTCCAGGTGCATCACATGGGCCCAGAGCCCCCTAAATTCACTCTGTAGGAAAGCTGGGGAGCTGGGGAGGAGGCGATCACCAGCCAAGGAACAACCAAGCTCTGAGGCCCGGCAGGAGGCTCAGGCCTGGGGCCGGAAAGACCAGGAGGTTATTTTTAAGCAAAAGGAACAGGGCAAATGGCCCCGGAGACAGAGCAGCTGGCATACCGGCCGTGACCTTCAGAAGGCTGCGCTGGTTGTCCTGTTACTATGGGAGGGTGAGGAGGAGCAATGACTCATGTCTGAAGACGCAGGGCTCAGATCTTGGGGATGCCCAAGGAAGACCCACAGTGGCATCTGAAGGTCTGCAATCGCATGGGGCAGAAACCCACCACCTGTTCCCACCCTGGGCACAGCTTCTCCCCATGGCTCTGGGGCCGGCAGGTACAAAGTCACTCCTCTTACTAAACAGGTGGGAAGAGATGGGCTGGTCCTGGACAGACAGTGACCTGGGCCGGGGCCCAGCCAGGCACCATGCTGCCTTCTGCCAGGGGCCACACCATTCCCACCATCGCCCTGGCGTTTGTTCAGATATACTGTCTCCTGTGGAGACAGGGCCACAGGATCTTTGAGCCTGTGAGGAACCCAAGTCCAACCCCTCAGCCTTCAGGGAGCTCCCAGGGTCCCCCAGCTTCCTCACGCCTCAGCCTTCATGAACGCCCAAGGCTGGGGCCCCTTCCAAGCTCTCACCACCACCTGCTCAGCACCCTCATCACAACCCAGGGACAGGGGTGTTACTGGCCCATTTTCACAGACGGGCCAATTGAGGCCCAGAGATTAAGCAGCCCTCTGGGTGACCTTCCCCAAAGGCCTGTGGGTTCGGTGTGACAGTCTGGTTTTGTCTGAAGAAGGTGAGGCCCAAGGACAGTTCTGTACCCCAATCGGTGGCAGAGTAGGGATTTGAACACAGGGCTGGGTGGCCATCGGCGCCTACGACCTGCACCTTGGCTGGAAACCTCTCCTCTGAGCTCTGCTAAGCCCACGTCAGCCCCGGGTAGGCCAGCGTTGGGCCCTCAGCAGGTGTCACTCTAGCAAGAGCCAACAGCTGCCCTGTGGGCAGAGCACGTGGAGAGGGCCAGGCCCTGGCTGAGGCCTCGGCAGCTTTGCTGCCTTGATCCCCCCACAGCCCTGCAGGTGGGATCCTGGGGGTGGGTATCACGAGCCTCAATTTGCAGGCTCAGAGCGGGGCTGCCAATGCAGGGGGTCTGACCCCCAGACCACTGTTCTTAACCACCTCAAGGGAGAAGGCCAAGGTCATGCCACAGCACCCAGCCCCTGAGGCCGGTGAAGATGGAAAAGCCGTATGAGGGACTACCCGTCAGCCACTTGGACTCGCCAGCTCTGGGGACCCTCAGGAAACCCCACTGCTGCCCAGCACAGGTCCATTTCATGCCTCTCCTGGACTCAGGTGAGCTACAAGCTCGAAAATGTGCTCTGAGCACAACCCAAGCCTTGCTATAGGAAAGGACACACCACTGGCTCATCAGTCCCTGCTCCTAGGACAGGGGTCAGGAGGTGGCTCTGGGGCCCTTGGGCTGTGTGCTTTCCCACTGGACCATATGATACCTGAGGACAGGTACAGCCACCCCTATCAAACTAGGGGATCCTCAAAAGCAGAGGTGGTATTTTCCCCACTATAGGAGGGTCCCCCCAAAACAGGCAGAATAGTGTGGCTAGAAAAGCAGAATCATCCGTTCAAATCCAGGCTGTGCCATCTGGGGCTGGTAGGCTAACCTATCTGATGTGACTGGAGCCACAAGTCCTCATTTGTCCACCCCATGGGGGCTAACTCAACAGTGAAATCCAATGTGCTTCATCTGCCATAAAATGCCTCCCAAATCCTCCTGGGGGAGGAGACAGAGCACTGGACTTGGAGTCAGAGGGACCCAAGGTTGAGCCCCAGCCTGGACTCTTGTTTGTCAAACAAGGGCATAAACCCCAAATTGAAGCTTTGATTACATGACTCAACGTATGAAGAGGAGGCCAGGCGTGGTGCCACATGCCTGGAACGCCAGCACTTGGGAGGTAGAGGCAGGAGGATCGTGAGTTCCAGCCCAGCCTGGGTGAATCAAGAGCCCCTGTGTCATAAACCCAAAGGCTAGGCCTGAGGCTCAGTGGTAGAGCGCTGGCCGGGGTGTGTGAGGCTGGGGATCCAGCAGGGCGGACCTTTGCTGCTCTCTGTTCTCCTGAGTTCCTCCTCCCTGTGGTCAGAGGAGCCCCGCCAGGGCCCATCTCAACCCCACCCGGTCTCCTCTGCGACCACAGTCTCCCCACCTACCTGCCCCACCTCCACCCTTCACCCAGAGCCCCACGTCCCATCTGCGTCATCCCTCGGGTTTAATCAGCTGCCATTGTCCTCAACAGCCTAGAGAAATCTGGACTCTTACTCCTTTTCCTGAGGGAGACCACGGCGTGGGGAAGTGAGAGGACCTCCCCAGGGAGCCCACAGCTGGCGTGTCACCCGCCCAGGACTCCCAAACTCTTCCCAGCCCACTCCGGCCACAGCTGAGTGCATGTGCACAAGCCGCTCGGACGACTTTGCAGGTGTGAAAGGCAAGAAAAAGGAGTGCCAGGCTGGGAGGGGACGTAAGGTATGGAGGGGAGAAGACCCACCCTCCCTGCCCTAGAAAGGGCACCGTACCTGGCTGATGGGCATCCGGGCTCTCGCAGGGGACGTCGTCATAAATCACATCCTCTTCCAGCGCGGGGAAAGTGAACCGGTCAACTGAGGGCAAGGAGAAGAAAGAGAACCCGCGCACGCTGTGGTGGCCACCAGAGGAGCAACCAGCCAGTGGCCACGTGTCCTGACCATTGGAGCTGCCAGCCCTTTCAGGGAACAAACGTGGTGCCCTCTTCTCTGCCCCTCACCCCTCCGAGCTGCCCTCCTAATAGCCATGCAGACCCCACCTGCCTCCCTGCCACCCTCAGGCCTGTGCTCTCACTATGGCACCCACAGGGCATGCGCAGCACCCTCTTATCTGTGCCTGGCCCCAGACCCCACCCCAGGGCAGAGCTGGGACTCAGGAAAGCAACTCCTGCCCCACAGGAGCCTGTCTCGCCTCTGGGGCCTTCCAGGAAGAAGTCAGGGACCCGCTGCCCTAACTGATGCTTCCTTTAGTCTGGCAGCCCCCCGGAACCTCCTAGAGCCTCACCAGAGCCTCATTCCTGGCCCCCATCTTCCTCCTCCCACACCAGGCTGCTCCAGACCTGCTGCCTCTTTCCAGCTCTCCAGTTCCGGCCCTGTGCCTCCCTCCTCTGGATGGCCTGGCTGTGACACGCCCCCCAGGCCCCGCCCCACCCCACCTGGTCTCCCACTCCTACACCGCCTCCTCCCCCACAGGGACTAAAACACAACTGTGGCTGTGTGGAGGGGCTGGGGAAATGGCACCCTCACCTCTCCCACTGCGCCCCTGACTCACCGCTCACCAGCCTGGGCCCTCGCTCCTTCCCCAGGAGCCAGCCATCCCCTCACCCCCAGGCTGTTGGCTAAGCAGGGGCCCCTCTGCCTGGGACCCTCTTTCCCAACTGCAGGGGAGCTGCCTGCCTCTGAGTATGGCTCTCCTCCCAGAGGGACCTGGTCACCAGGTCTCGGTCATCATGGTGCCTCCGCCGCCCAGCGAGTACTGGGACAGCAGCTGAATGGCCAGATGTGGGATCTGTTCCCGGAGCACAGCTCTGGCGGGCAGCGGGGTACTTCCCCACAGCAGCCCCCGTGCCCCCTGCAACTTTTTTTTTTTTTTCCCCAGTACTGGGGGTTGAACTCAGGGCCTCGCCCTTGCATGCTCTACAAGTGCTGGACCACTGAGCTGCTCCCTCAGCCCATTTTTTTTACTTTTTGAGACAGGGTCTCACAAGTTATGCAGACTGCATCTGGTCTTGAACTTACAATCCTCCTGCCTCCACCTCCCGAGCTGCTGGGATTACAGGCGTGTGCCACCATGCCTGGCACCCCCAGCAACCCTCCAGTATGGGTGTCTCTTTGGCTCTTAGGAGCCCACACCAGCTCTTGGCCTTGTGGAAACCCCAGGGCTGCTGTGGCACTGTTGGGACAGGGGTGGGGGCAGGCAGACAGACGGCAGGCTGACTTACTGCGACGGGAGCTCTTCCGCTTCCAGCTGGAGTGCTGGCCCTCTGAGAACGCTGCACCCACAGCATCCCCATTGCTCACCACAGCCGGCACCCTGCAGGCGAGGGATGACACCAGTGACCTCACGGGTCAGCAGGGCAATGGCCAAGGGCACGGCCAGAGGCCCCTTTCTGGGCTGGCCTTGGACACGCCGCTTCCCCTCGCGGTTCCCTCATCTTTAGAAGGCACTGTAAGCCCAGCCTACTGCTTTCCCAGAACACAAAGACTGAGCACCAAGCACTCCCTGTGTGCCAGGAGCCATCTGTCCTTCAGGGCAGGCCAGGGGGAAGTGCCCGGTCTCTATCCTACATGCACAGGAAGGTCGGCTGGGGCTTCCCCGCCTCAGGCAGGAAACAGGACTCAGGAGGTTTCTGGAGTCCACACACTTGAGGACAGCAAGACCAGCGACCGGCAGCCCAAGAGCAGATTAGCAAACGGGCAGAGCAGAGAAAGCTGGCCAAGGCCACCTGGACCGAGCAATCGGGGCAGGCATGTCCAGAGGCAGTTGGGCCACCTGCCCCAGGGTGCTGTCAAGAAGAGGGGCGTCACCTCCAGCGTGTCTCTCCCCAGAACCCCTGGCCCCAGCCTAGGCCTGACAAGAACAGCAGGCCCAGACCGGGGGCATCCGACAAGGTACCCAGCACCCCCTCGGCCACTCTCCAGGAGAGACCAAGACACTGTCACAGGCCAGAGAGCTGAGGAGATACGGCCATGAGTCAGCCACCTGTGGGGGCCTGGACGGGATTCTAGGCCAGAAGAGGAAGGTCAGTGGGAAGTAAGGGAAGTGCCCCGGAAGCCTGGAGCCCGCGTGGCCTCCCAGTACTGATGGCTGCCCTGTGCTCCCGTGAGGTTGTAATGGTGGGAATCTGGGTGAGGGGCACATGGAATTCCATGGACCTCCATGGACCTCCTTGACGACATTTGGGTAAATCTAAAGATGTCCGAGAGACAGTGGCCACCGTCACCAAGGGATTGACCAACACCTGAGCCCTTGGGGTTGGGGGCAGGAAGACCAGAGTGGTACAGGGGGGACCAGATGGGAGGCAGGGAGAGGAGGGGTGCACACCGCTGAGCGGGGCCTTTCCCTGGCGTGGCCCCCCTGCCCCCAGGTTACCAGTGCATACAGGAGGCTGCCCAAGATCACACAGCCAGGGAGTGGTAGAGCCAGGCCATGGCGCCAGCCCACCTGCCTCTAAGGCTGGGCTCTCCCCATTGACCCCACTGCCTCTTGGGTAATAAGGCATGGACAGCCATGACGATGGGATGCCCTCTGGGTGCAGTGGCCATCAGCCACGTGCAGCTCCTGGACACCTGAAACGTGGCCCGTGTGACCATCACCCACAGTGCTGCAGAAGCAGGCACCGTCTGGTGCTTTACTGTCAAAAGTCAGAAGTGGCGTCCTGGCCGAGAAAGACAGACTATTCCAGTGCAGGGTAGTGCTTTCCATGGGTGGGAGGTAAAGGCCAGGAGCGGGCAGGGCTGTTCTGGAACCACATGCTCTCCCATCTCCAACAGCTACTTCCCTGAGCCACGGCCTCCTCAACACAGAGGTGCCCTGAAGGTGCTCGGGAACGCTCTGACAGAACCAAATTGCTCCAGCTTTGCAAGTGCTGGCACAAGCTTAGAAGGGTTTAGTGTGATGGTTTCAGCCCACAGACCTCTCGGCTCTGATACAGAACAAAGACAACCACTGGCCGTTAGGAAGCCCCTGCTACACACTGCTGGCCTCGCTTTACCTGCATGCGCACATGGAGTTTCACGGGGGCATACAGGAGGGGCGTGCTGTTAACCCCATCCTACAGTTTGGGAAACAGGCTTGCACAGACTCACTGACTTATAACAGGTTGCTCAAGCCTGGTGCGGTGGCGCATGCCTGTAATCCCAGCGGCTCGGGAGGCAGAGGCAGGAGGATCGCAAGTTCGAGACCAGAGGCAGTCTGCATAACATAGTGAGACCCTGTCTCAGAAAAGTAAAAAATGGGCTGGGGGTGCAGTTCAGTGGTCCAGCACTTGCACAGCATGCAAGCATGAGGCCCTGGGTTCAACCCCCAGTTCCAGAAAAAAAAAAAAAAAAAACAAGAGGTTGCTCGGCTAATGAAAGGGCTGGGAACTAATGCTGAGTCTGAGCTGGGTGAGGTGGCGCACTCCTGTCATCCCAGTGACTTGGAAGACTGAGGCAGGAGGATCACAAGTTCAAGGCCAGAGGCAGCCTGCGTAACTTCGCAAGACTGTGTCTCATGGCAAAAAATAAAAATGGGCTAGAGGTACAACCCAGTGGTAGAGCATTTGCAAAGTATGCACAAGGCCCTGGGTTCACCACCCCAGGGCCACAAATAAATACATAAATAAATAAATCGGTAAGTCTGCCTGCCTACAAAGTTTGTGCTCTTTCACACCCTGCAAGTTGAGAATTGGCATTTAAATATCCACCTGTACCCTACCTAGGCTTACTGTGTTAAAACACACCTCCTTGCGTCTGTTTTGTTGTTGTTAGGTGCCGTCGAGTCAGTATCCGACTCATAGCGACCCTCATAGGGTTTTCAATGGCTGACTGTTTCGGGATTGCCTTTGGAGTGGATTGCCAGGCCTTTCTCCCATTTTTGCGGTGCTGGGAATTGAACTCGGGACCTCAGAGACTGCAGCACAGCGCTCTACCAACTGAGCTAAATCCCAGCCCTGCACCTGTTTAGCCGCCATCTTTTAAAAAGGAAAGTGGGGTCTGTACAGCGTCTGCTGTACTCTGTTTGGTGTCCCCTCAAAGTCTACCTGTTGAAATCCTAACCCCCACGGTGACATTAATAGGAGGCAGGACTTTCCAGTAGGTGCACAGTCACAGGGCAGAGCCCCCATGAGCAGTAGCCGGGCCTGGATAAAAGCAGCTCTAGAGCGCTGGGGAGGTGACTCAGCGGTGGGGCACTGCCCAGCACATGCAAGGCCCTGGGATCCGTCCCCAACTCTGGGGGAAAAAAGTTAGTAAAAGAAGCCCCAGAGAGACCCACTGTCCCTTCCACCATATGCAAACATAAGAAGATGGCCCTTGCCAGGCAAGGTGGCGCACGCCTGTAATCCCAGTGGCTCAGGAGGTGGAGGCAGGAGGATCACAAGTTCGAGACCAGAGGCAGTCTGTAACTTAGTGAGACCCTGTCTCAAAAAAGTGAAAAAAAAGGGGGGGTGGGCTGAGGATGCAGCTCAGTCGTCCAGCACTTGCAAAGCATGCAAGTGTGAGGCCCTGGGTTCAACCCCCAGTACCACAAAAAAAAAAAAAAAAATGGCCCTCTCTGGGCCAGGAAATGGGCCTCAGCAGATTCTGGGCCTGGCGGTACCTTGACCTTAGCCTTCCCAGTCTTTAGAGCTATGAGAAATAAATAGCTGTTGTTTATAGATAGTCCCCCAACCCTGGTCTATGGGTTTGGGGGACTTTTTGTGGGGGAGTTGTTTGTTTTGTGTGTGATACTGAGGATGGAACCCAAAGTCTTACTCATACCACCAAGCACTCTACCACTGAGCTGTGACCCCAGTCTATGGCATTTCCTTATAGCACCCCTGACAGGTACTGGCCAAGAGGAACCCCAACCCCCAGGTCCAAGGCTGCACTGCAGTTTAACCAACATCAGGCCCTGTGTAAATGCGAAGGATCACATCGCGGTGCGGCAGGCACTAGTGGGTGAGGTCGGGCAGTTTTCAAGGGCACCTGGAAATCCTCGGAGCACACTAAATGCCCCGGGAGGTCAGAGGACGAGCCTCCTGGCTATGCTTCATAACAGCACAGTCAGGCCGGGCGCAGTGGCGCACATCTGTAATCCCAGCAACTTGGGAGGCAGAAGCAGGAGGGTCACAGGTTCGAGGCCAGGGGCAGCCTGCGTAACTCAGCGAGACCCTGTCTCAAGATAAGAGCTGGAGGTGCTCCCTGTGGTAGAGCACCTGCAAAGTATGTGCAAGGGCCTGGGTTCAACGCCCCAAGTACTGCCAAAAAAAATAAATAAATGAAGCAAGCAGCCAATCCAGCTCCTTGTCCTGGGGTCCTCAGCTGGCACAGCACACAGAGATCCCCTTTGTGCCCATCTCTATTGCCCAAGTCACCTGGCCAGCAAGGGGTCCAGGTGCAACTTGAACTGAGAGGCTCTGCCTGCAGCTCTCACGGTTGGCTCTGCAGCCCCCAGGCTGGAGCAAGTGCCCTGCCTCTTCCAGGGCAAACGAGAGAGGAAAGGTCCCCAGGCAAGGGAAAGGCAGTTATGAGTCCGGGATGAGCGGAGCATGGTGCTGAATGCCTGGACTCCAGACACTCGGGAGGCAGAGGCAGAGTTGCGAGTTCAAGGGCGGAGGCCTTTGTAACTTAGCCAGCCCCTGTCTCGAGATAAAAAATAAAAAGGAGGCTGGCGGTGCATCTCAGTGGTAAAGCACAGGCAAAAAATATGAGTGAGTCCCTGGGTTCACCCCTGAGGTCAGATTTAAAAAAAGAAAAGAGTGCCACGCACGGTGGCGCATGCCTATAATCCCAGCAGTTTGGGAGGCAGAGGCAGGAGGATCGCAAGTTCGAGACCAGAGGCAGTCTGTGTAATTTATGGAGACCCTGTCTCAAAAACTAAAAAAAGGGGCTGGGGTGCAGCTCAGTGGTCCAGCACTTGCAAAGCATGCAAGCGCAAGGCCCTGGGTTCAACTAGCAGTACCGCAAAAAAAAAAAAAAAAAAGGAATGGGAGGCAAGCAAAGGGCCCAGCTGAAGCTGATTGCGCAAGGAGAACAGGGCAAGGGGCGAAGCTGGTGCGCCTCTTCCCTCCTGCCCCTTCCTGCCACTGCTGGCCTAGGCCCCTGGCCCAGCCTGCACCTCCAAGGGCAGTGCCTCCCAGCTGCTGTCCCAGGAAGCCCCATCAGGCCCAGCCCCTGCCCCTGCCCCTGCCCAGCTGGACCCCCTCATTCTCTGAGAGCACACTCTCCTTTCTGGGGCCTCCTCCAAGGCTCCAGATAATAAGAGCCTCAAACACCAGCAGGAGACCAATTACCTCAGCCTTATCTGAGCTTCCTGCCCTCCTAAGGCCTCTCAGCTTGCACGGGAGAAAAGGCCAGACTGAGATTACATGGCCTGCCAGGGACTGTCCGATAAGGGCATTGCCACCCAGCACTGAGGAGGACGCCAAAGGCAGAGGCCCGGGAGGGCACCAAGGGGCTCAATTAGAAAGAGCGGGTATGGAGCCAGGAGCGGTGGTTCACACCTATAATTCCAGTGGCTCGGGAGGCGGAGGCAGGAGGATCGCTAGTTCGAGACCAGAGGCAGTCTGCGTAACTTAATGAGACCCTGTCTCAAAAACTAAAAAAATGGGCTGGGGGTGTAGCTCAGTGGTCCAGCACTTGCAAAGCATGCAAGCGTGAGGCCCTGGGTTCAAACCCCAGAACCGCAAAAAAAAAAAAAAAAAAAGAGTGGGTGTGGAAGCAGGGGAAGTGGAGGCAAGAGAGGCAGGACCTCATAGAGCACCAAACGCCCATGTTCACTGTTGGCAGACTGCACACCAGAAGGCTGCCGGCATGTTTCTGGCCCATGGAGCTGCTCTTTCTGATAGTGGGGACGTGCTCTGTCCTGGCTGCGCCCACCCTAGTACACAATGGGCCCAGCATGCAATGGTCAATGACACCAGCCAACCTTTTTTAAAGATAACAAGCCCTGTTCCCACTCCAGAGAACAGCAGTACCCTGCTATGCAGACTCATTTCTCAGGGAGCCTCTGCAGCAGCCCTTCCCAGAGGATAAGCCATGTGGATGGTCAGGGAGAAGACCTCCAAATCAGAACAGCCTGGGGACTGCTGGCCAGCTGGGCAATCTGGGCAATCTTCCACCTTTGCAGAGTAGAAAGGACTGGGACAGCATCTTCCTAATAGGACCAGGAGGCAGTCATTCCAACTGAACAAGGACCCACTGCTTGGTTTAAAGTCGAGAAAGGTGAACGTCAGGGCTGCATCCTTTCACCATACCTCTTCAATCTCTATGCTGAGCAAATAATCCGAGAAGCTTGACTTTATGAAGAAGAACATGATATCAGGATTGGAGGAAAACTCATTAACAGCCTGCATTATGCAGATGACACAACTCTGCTTGCTGAAAGTGAAGAGGATTTGAAACATTTACAAAGATCAAAGAACACAGCCTTCAGTATGGATTGCACCTCAACATCAAGAAAACAAAA
Source organism: Pedetes capensis (assembly GCA_007922755.1). Lineage (NCBI taxonomy): Eukaryota > Metazoa > Chordata > Mammalia > Rodentia > Pedetidae > Pedetes > Pedetes capensis. The sequence goes on from VMDO01010825.1 coordinate 61,957, forward strand.
ATCCTTACAACTGGGTCAGTAAGCAACTTCATGTTAAATGAAAAAAAGATTGAGGTGGTCCAAGATTTTGCTTTACTTGGTTCTACAATCAACACTCATGGAAACAGCAATCAAGAAATCAAAAGATGCATTGCATTGGGAAAAGCTGTTGCAAAAGACCTCTTTAAAGTGTTGAAAACTAAAGATGTCACATTGAAGATGGTGCACCTGACTCATGCCATGGTATTTTCAGTTGCATCAAATGCTTGTGAAAGCTGGACAGCAAATAAAAGGGAGGCAGGAGAATTGATGCTTTTGAGTTATGGTGCTGGAGATGAATATTGAATATACCATGACCTGCCAAAAGAACCAACAGATTCATCCTAGAAGAAGTGCAAACAGAGTGCTCCTTAGAAGCAAGGATTGCTAGACGGTGTCTTACATATTTTAGACATGTTGTTAGGAGGGACCAATCCCCAGAGAAGGACATCACGTTTGGGAGAGCACAGAGTCAACGAAACAAAGGACGACCCTCAACTAGATGGATTGATACAGTGGCTCCAACAATGGTCTTAAATATAAAAAAGATTGTATGCATGGCACAGTGTCATGGAATGTTTTGTTCTGTTGTACACAGGGTCACTATGAGTCGGAGTCGTACTCAACTGGACGGCATCTAACAACAACAAAATATGGCGCAGAGTAAAGCACAGTGTGCAGCCAAGGAAGGGCTGGGATAGCAGAGGTCTCCGTCTGAGCAGGATGGCCCTGCGCACACCATCACCACCACCTCAGGAGATGCCCCCACCCACCATACAATCCCCACATCCAAGAGACACAAAATACAGGCAAAACAGCAGCTGGAATAAAAGTGGGAGCCAGGCCTCTCTTCAGCCCCGGACACTTCCTGGTTAGCATCATAGGTTAAAAAGGAATTTTTTTTTTTGAAGACAAGGTCTCATTGTGTAGCCCAGACTGGCATGGAACTGGCAATCCTCCTGCCTTAGCCTTTTTTTTTTTTTTTTTTTTTTTTGCGGTACTAGGGATTGGACCCAGGGCCTCGTGTTTGTATGCTCTGCAAGTGCTGGACCACTGAGCTGCACCCCCAGCCCATTTTTTACTTTTTGAGACAGGGTCTTGCTAAGTTACACAGACTGCCTCTGGTCTCGAACTTGTGATCCTCCCGCCTCCGCCTCAAAACCGCTGGGATTGCCTTAGCCTCTTTAATGCCAGGATCACGAGCCTGTGCCACCATACCTTGCAAAGCCCAAAGGACCTTAATGATCTTCTGGTCTAAAGATTCAAAGCCGGCTTCCTGTTGGAGTCACACAGGGGCTCCTAAAAGCCACTGGCCCCCGGGCCCCTGTCCACAGGCTGACGATTGGTCTAGGGACCACCCCAGTCTAGTTGTTCCCTCTGTGCAGCCAGGCCTGAGACCCAGGGCGCACAGGCAGGAGGGCTAAGAACCACACACTCCAGAGCCAACAGCCCTAGGGCAAGACCTTGGCTCTGCCACGTAGCTAAGGACATCAGGACAAGTCACTAAATGTGGAGCCAGGTGAATAACTGCCGCTACTTCCTGTGGTGGGGACTAAATAAGACAACACAGGTAAAATATTTCACCCGGCTCCATGCCTCTGTTTCCATAGCTGTGAAATGGGTGATGATCTGTCCCTCTTGGGGTTCTGGTAAGGAGCAAATCAAGGCAGCAGGTAACACTCTTGGCACAGGGTGTGGCCCATGGCGCATCTTCCTGCTCCTTTACTCCACTCGAGCTCTAAGTACTAACCTACACGTGCTCAATTCTGCATGCTGCAGCCAGCCCTATTGCTTCCAGGACCCCGTTTGTGTGTCCTGGGCCACCCACACATGGTCACAAATCCACTTACTGAATGAGTAGAGTGTCAACGGGCCACACAGGGGAAGTCTGTGGAGGCCTCTCACGTGACACCCATGACACAGTCCTCAGTGGGGAGCAAGTGTCAGGGACATCGGCTCTGCAGAGCCTGGCCCCACACACACAAGGGCTGCCCCCGATCCAGCCTCTGCCCTTCTGCTCCATGTGGGTGCACCTGCCTCCCTGGCATCTCAAGGACCCTGGGCTTGGAGGGTCCACAGTGGACAGGCATTGAAACCCCAGCAATAACTTCACAAGAACCGTGTGGGGTGCTGGAGAAGAACACAGGTTCCCATGGGAAAATACTCACCATATGTAATTAGGTTAAAAAAAAATTAGTGAACCATGAAACAGCATGCGCAATAAAACCAAGGTTCTATAAAAACAATTACGTGTGCTGGCGTGTGTGGGGAGTGGAGGGGCTTGACAGCAACACAGCAGGAGATGAAAAGGCTGCTCTCAGCCTAGCATTTTCTGCACTTTCTAATTTTTCTACAATAAACACGGATGACTCATAAGAAGGAAGGAAAAGATGGAGGGAGGGAAGAAGAAAACCTATCTCAGGGAATGTGAAGAATCGACTGGGCCAGGTGTGGTGCCACGTGCCTATAATCCCCCCCACCCAAGAGGCTAAGGCAGGAGCATTAAGAGTTTGAAGGCAATGTAGGCTACATGGGGAGACCCTCTGTCAAGAAACAAATGGCCAGAGGCTGGGGTGTAGCTCAGTGGTAGAGCCTGTGTTTAGCATGCCCAAGTCACTGGGTTTGATCTCCAGAGGGAGGGAGAGAAGGGAGGGAGGGAGAGAAGGGAGGGAAGAAGGGAAGAAGGAAGGAAGGAAGGAAGAAAGAAAGAAAGGAGGGAAGTAAGAAAGGAAGGTAAGAAGGGAGGGAAGAGGGGAGGGAAGAAGGGAAGAAGAGAAGAAGAAAGGAAGGATGGAATGAAGGAAGGAAGGAAAGAAAGTAGGAAGGAAGGCAGGCAGGAAGGCAGACGGAAGGAAGGAAGGGAAGAAGGGAGAGAAAAGGGGAGGGAAGAAGGAAGGAAGGGTGGAAGGAAGGAAGGAAGGAAGGAAGGCAGGAAGGAAGGACGGAAGGCAGGCAGGCAGGCAAAAAAGGGAGGGAAGAGGGGAGGGAAGGGAAGGAGGGATGGCGAGAGGAAGGGCAGAAGGAGGGACGACCAGCCTGGGGTTCCCTTTGCCCCAGGTCTGCCTTGGACAGATCCACATGCTTTGGGAACAATGATGCCAAGCAACTCACTGACCAAGCCTCGAGTCATCTCAGTTCATCCTCCCAACCCCTCCATCAGGGGGACTTATCACCCCTTTACAGAGGAAAAATCAGGGTGAGGCAGATAAGCCCACAAAAACGTCCCATGCCATGTGGCTAATAGAACATACGTTCCATTTTGTTTTGTGTTTTGAGACAGGGTCTCGCTATGCTGCCCAGGCTGGCCTTGAACTCACGATCCTTCTGCCTCAGCCCGTGAGTGCTGGGATTTCAAGCCTTCGCCACCACCCACGCCCAACTTAGAACACAGGTTCTGGAACCTGTACTTAACCCTGGCTCTGCCTCGTCTTGCTCTGTGACCTTGAGCTGATGTCATGTCCTCCCTGTGCCTGTTGCCACATCTGTACACAGGGACTGTGGCAGTGGCCGCCCCGAGGGTGCTGGGAGGATCATAAGACAACAGAGGTGGTGCTCTTACCAGGGCCTGGGGTTCAATCAGTGCCCAATACACACCTAGGCCATTATTATCTGACTACGGAGCCCACACACACACACACAGGCACGTAAAAACAACCCCAGCTGGCCCAGAATGTCAGCCCACAGCGTGGGCGCTCAGTAAAGACACACTGATGGAAGGAGGGGAGGACGGAAGTGCTGGGCAGGGGATCCCAGCCAGTCCACACAGTCCTGGCCCAGGGCTGCGGAGCACATCCTGGACACACAAAGCGCACTGGAGACGAGGAGGTGCCGACACAGCCCAGCCCCTCGGACCAGCGACTCCATCTCTCTGGGTCTGTAGAGGAGGATCCATGATAGTTCCCCCCTCCAGGGCTTTTAAGTCAGTCTCCTGTTGTTGCTGCAACAAGTTGCCACAAATTTAGTGACTTAAACCACAAATTAGCCAGCTGCGGTGGCGCACGCCTGTCATCCCAGAGGCTAGGGAGGGAGAGGCAGGAGGATCGCAAGTTCAAGACCAGAGGCAGTCTGTGTAACTTAGCGAGAGACCCTGTCTCAAAACAGTAAAAAAATGGGCTAGGGGTGCAGCTCAGTGGTCCAGCACTTGCAGAGCATGCAGGTGAGAGGCCCTGGGTTCAACCCCCAGTACCAAAAAAAAAAAAAAAAAACCACAAATTTAGCTGGACGCGGTTAGTGCACTCCTGCAGTCTCAGTTCTCGGGAGGCTGAGGCAGGAACACCATGAGTTCAAGGCCAGCCTGGGCTGCATAGCAAGCAAGACTCTGCCTAAAAAAAAAAAAAAAAAAAAAAAAAAGCAAATTTATTATTTTAGAGTTGTGGGGGTCAAAAGCCCATAACGGGTTTCGGGAGGCTAAAGCAAGCTGTGGGCAGGGCTGTGCTCCTTCTGGGGGCTCCAGAGCAGAGTTCACCCCACTGCCTTTTCCAGCCTCTAGGGCTGCCTGTGGGGTTGGAGTGCAGCTTAGTTGGTGGAGCCCTGCTCTGCACTCTGAGGCCCTCGGTTCGATCCCCAGCACGACAAAAATGGGAGAAGAACGTGGCAATCTACTCCCGAGGCAATCGTGACACATTTAGCCATTTAAAATCCTATGAGGGTCACTATGAATTAGACTCAACTCAATGGCACCTAACAACAACAACAACAACAACAGGGCTGCCCATGCTCCCAGACTCAGGGCCCCTTCATCTGCCTCCAAAGCCAGCAGCATGGCCTCTTTCCAACTCTCTCTGGCTATGATCTCCTGCCTCCCTCCTACAGGGACCTTGCAATGACATCAGGCCACCCCTGAAGCCCAGAATAATCTCCCCATCTCAAGATCCATAACTTCACTGCTTCTGCAATGCAAGGCCAAGCATTCTTAGGTTCTGGGGACTGGGGTGTGGATGTCTCAGGGGAGCCATTGTTCTGTTACCTGAATCTGAATGAGAGGTGCACAGGGGGCTGTGTGAACGGCAGAGCACATGTGCATGGAAGCCACCAAAACTGGGCCATCTTCCCACACAGTCTCATCACTGCAGGAACCCAGGGTTGCACTTCGCAAGCCCCTGAAAGGGGGCTCAATATACAGACGCTTCGTCACCTGTGCCTTTTCCAGGGCAGAGGCTGTGCGGTTTGGGGGCTGGGTCCTCAAAGGGCCTGGGACCCAAAGGTCGAGAAGCCTTGTCAGCCAAAATGGCAAAGAAGGGAAGAGGAAGGCAGACCAACTCATGGACTGGCAAGGGACCAGAAGGTGGCCTGGGGTCTGGACCCCAAATCCTCCCACAAGGGACTCTACTGGGAGTATCTGGTATGTGCCAGGCCTTGGGTCCCACAAGGGCACTGTGGCACAGGAGTCAGGAGGCTCAAACGCTCCAGATTCAGGAAGCACCGGGTATAAGAATCAGCCCAAGAGCCCAAACAGTTTCAGATGTGAGAACCTTCAGCATTTCCTCCAGGGCCTTGCTGACCTGCCCCCAAGGGCCTCCTTCTTCCCCACACGCAGCAGCCTCTAAGCCCCAGGCTGTGGCCGGACTGCCGGCAGGCCCTCTTGTACCTGTGTCCCTTCTAGGCAAATGCCGCTTCGCTGAGCCTGGCCTCTAAGCCTGACCCTCTCGGCTCCTGGTGCATCAGGGATGACGGGCCTCCCTGGCCCTCCCAGGAACCCACAGCCCCACTCCTTTCTTGGGCTGCGGGCCCAGGTGAGCAAATCCTGAGCAGCACAAGGCACCTGGTCCAGATGAACCCAGGAAGGGGAGGACAGGTACCTCCAGGGAGCCAAAGAGAGCCCCCCTGGCAGGACCAGGAGCCAAAATCCTGAGCCACTAGGAAAGGCTGAGGCCACAGAGGGCCTTTGGGTCAGAAGCAGGAAAAGCAAACAACTCCAGAGGAGGCCAGAATCCAGGGCCTCCTCTGTGCGCAGAGGGCAGAGGTGCCGGCCTGCCTCCAGGAAAAACAAAGGGAGCCAGCCAGCCACTGGCTCACGTTTCCTAGCCTGCCGAGTTCAGGGTCAAGCCTTCAGCCTTCATTCCCCGAGCCAGAGCTCAGGCTGGGAGAGTCCATTTGTTGTTGTTGTTAGATGCTGTGGAGTCAGTGTCTGACTCATGGCGACCCTATGTACAACAGGTGAAACAGTATTATTAGTGCTTCTCTTCTATTCATAGGGTTTTCAAATGGCAGATTGTTTTTTGGGAGTGGGTTACCAGGTCCTTCTCTCAAGCCTGCAGCACCTGGTGTTCCCAGGCGGTCTCCCATCCAAGTACTAACCAGGCCTGACCCTGCTCAGCTTCCGAGATCTGATGGGATCGGATGCCACTGTGGCTTCAAAGTTCACTGTTGTTGTTAGGTGCTGTTGAGTCAGTATCTGACTCATAGCGACCCTCATAGGGTTTTCAATGGCTGACTGTTTTGGGATTGCCTTGGGAGTGGATTGCCAGGTCCTTCTCCCATTTTTGTGGTGCTGGGAATTGAACTTGGGACCTCAGAGACTGCAATGCAGTGCTCTACCAACTGAGCTAAATCCCAGCCCTCAAAGTCCACTAGGAAAAGCAAAACCTGGCTTCGACAGGATGGTGTCAGGGGTACAGGGAACCAATCCCAGCCCTGTGGTTGACTGGCTCAATGAGATCCTGGGCAACTTACTTCTGTGCTTTAAGCCTCAGTTGCTCATCTGAAAAATGGGTATAATCAGTAGTGCCTGTCTCTCAGGGCTCCCAAAAGTGTGAGTAATACGGCAATGTGCCCGAAGCACTTAGTACAGAGGGTGTCTCAGTAAGTGCAGCCCTCACCATCTGCACAGGCGGGCGAGTCGAGTGAATCCAGCTGTGCGGCCTCAGGCCACTCCCCGACTCTTCGTCCCCGTCTCCTTCCCCTTCCTGCTGGCCTCTGGCCTGGCCTGTCAGCTGCCAGAGTCAGAGGCAGAGTCCAGCCTCAGAGATTCTATTGCCACACAGTTTGTTTTCTCCTTGTTTCCAGGGAGACACTGACAGTCGCCTCTCAGCCTCCCTTGGTCCTTCCATCCTTCATTCACTCAACAAGGATAGGGCTGTGGGTGTGGCTCACTGGTGAGATTTAGGAGGGACCAAACCTGAAGAAGAACATCATATTTGGGAGAGTGGCAGGTCAATGAGAAAGGGAAGACTCTCAACTAGATAGATTGACACAGTGACCACAACAATGGGCTTAAACATAAAAGAGATCGTGTGCCTGGCACAGTGTCAGGGAGTGTTTCATTCTGTTGTACATACGGTCGCTATGAGTCAGACTCGACTCAACGGTACCTAACAACAACAAACAACAAAACAAATAAATAACAATGTCTTTGACACTCGCTGCTAGGACTGGGCTAAGCCATGAAGCTATAGCAGCAAACAAAATACCACCACCCCAGAAAGTCCCTGTCCCCTTGGAGCTGACTGGCGGGTGGGGAGACACGCCCTGCCCCCACCATCTTTACAAGACTTCTATGCAGAGGGAGGGGGAGGGGCTGCTTTCACTCTGCTTCATTTCAAGGAATCACCCCGAACACACACCAGGCGTGCCAAGGCTCCCCAGGCGGGGTGCACAGAACATTCCATGGCGGTCTGGAAACCACTCTCCCAAGGGCTCAGAGCTCATCTCTTAGCAGGCAAAACTCTCACCCTGATCAACACACGGTCGGCTCATCCATGTGGGGCCCTGCACACCTGCCCCCCACAGTGAACTGAAGTCTGAGGTTCAGTGCTAAGCACCTGCCCTGGGGTCAGAG